>JAVJIF010008393.1:0-211523 GCA_038442645.1 Agave tequilana
TCTCTGAAGCGGTCGACCGGCCCGGTCGACCGTTCTCCAGTGCACACAGGCGTGCACGTCTGTGCACGTCCGGTCGACCGACCCGGTCGACCGGCCACTGTCAGTTCTGAAAAATCAGAACTGCCAGAACCTGAAAAATTTTGGATAAAAAGATTGGTCTTTTTGGCTCAATAAAAAATCCCATAATTAACTTAGAAAATTTTACAAAAAATAGTTTTATGATATAGAAACATGCTTGCACAAAATCAAGGCATGTTATTAAAGATTTGACTTTTTTTTGTAACTTGGAAATATTGGCTCATAATAAAAAACTGTTTTCTAAAAACATGTTTTTCCAAATTTTCATCAAATACAAAAACAAGATATACTTTAAAGCATAGTGTGTATGGATATGATCCACTACACAATCAAGATGAAATATCTAGTTTTTTGACATAAAGCACTAAACTTGGTTTGGATATAAGATATGTAAACTTGAAATACCAAGAACCAAATAGAATTATGTCACAAAGAAAATCTTTTCCTTAACAAGAAAATATTTATGAAATGAAATTTTTATCATGAAAACAATTCTATCAAGAGTGTGTGTGTGATATGACTTGAGCAATCCACCAACTATTCTATCCTTTACATATTTATCTAAAAAAAACAAAATAAAAATCTTATACCTAGACACAAGTCTTCATCTTCTTGAAGTCTTCCCTTGAAGGCTTCTCATCTTCTTGACTTGGTCCAAGCTTGATCCAAAGCTCCTTGGATCACCCGGTGCTAGCTCAAATCTTGACATTTAATCCTTTGTTGAGCTTTGCACCTACTAAGATCTGTTGATAAATAATCTGTCACTAATTAAACAAGATCATTAGCAAATATAACTACATGAGTTGATCATCATCAAAACTAGAGTGATAGGCCTTTGGGCCAACATATTCTAGATCTTAAATTCTGTATTTTGTGTGCAGGTAAAACTTCAATCAAATTTTTGCGCCGTTTCGGGGAGGGTAATGGTTTTTTTATTGAAATTTTTTAGAACTAAAACGAATTTTCTTCTCTGTTGCAGGTTATAGGGCAAGCAAAGCAGGAAAATAAGATTACAGTAATATATAAGTGGGCTTGGGCCTCTGCTCTAGAATAGAAAGAGAGAGACCAAGTGCCCTCTGATTTGCCGCATTCCTCAGCCAAAGCTGCGGATCCGCGGCAAAAAGGAGTTGACTACTAAACAGGTTATGTGCAGGGTTGCTTTCTTTGCAAAAACATAGCTGCTACAAATCTTAATTCTTATCTGCCATCACATAAGCCTGCTAATAAACCAACAGTAAAATACTTGTTGAAAAGATAAAAAATTGATTAGACATTTGCATTTTTAGGCACGTGTCTTTTCAATTCATTTATTTTACTGCTGAAGAGTGTTGGAGTAAGGTACGTTCGCATTGCATCTAGAATAGGACTCATCTCTTGGTTGATTTACATCACTTTGAGTGAATCATATTTAATATCTTGTACACTTGCACAAATTGATTTTAAGGGCACCACCCACTAACAAGATAAGGTGGGAATTTAATCACCTTCCTTGGCCCAAAAATCAGATTCCAAGCACTCACTAACCCAAGCCTAAAAAAAAATGAGTAGACGTTGGCCCTAGGGACATCTCGGACTCAATTAGGAGATTATCCTAAGGGAGAAAGATGTTGGAATTTGACTCCTGCTAAATCAGTGTCTAGGAAAGGGAATTAAGGGCCGAAAGCCCGAAGGTTGGTGGTTATTTAATTAAGGAACGTCTTTAACGGAAAACCTCCACCAACCTTGCCCTGACCTGGCTGATTAGCTTTGGTCAAAGTCTGCATTAAACCTCCCGTGGACTGTCTAATCAGTTAGGAGTCGTCTAGGTCATAGGTCTACCTTAACTTAGTTAGAATTTTTTCCTTTTATTTGTTTGCTTATTTGTTTGTTTTTCTTTCTTTTTGTTTGTATTCTATTGTGTGATATGGCTTATAATAACAATTTTTCCAATTTTAATAGTAATCCATATTACACGCCGACTTCATTTTCGGATATTACCAACCCGGCATATCATAACTTTAACCAATCTAGTGTGCCGGATTGGTCTTATCCGAATCAATATAACCTATGCCCCCAATCTAATAACTATAATTTCCAGAATGATTTTAACTCTTCACAGAGTCAGTGGGGATTCACCTCCCCCGAGTCCAATTTTCAACCAACTTGTCCTCCTTCTCCACCTTGTCCACAATATGTTCAAGATTCATACTCAGTTCCACCAGTCTAAATAGAAAACTATCAATTTTGGAAATGAGTATGCGTAAGTCCAAACAAAATCCCAAAATCTGATGGACTCACAATTTCACCACCAATTTCAAGACAATACTTCATCTTTTCATCAAAACAATGAACCTATCAACTATGAAAAGATGCTTGAAGGCATGACTCAGGCTCAAAACGCTCGTAATCGTGACACAGATATGATGGTCCAATCTCTATGTTCCCACCGTTTGACCAGTTCTGATGTCACTAACCATTCTGTTAGAGCCGAAGAGTCAGGTTGTTTTGAAAATCAAGGTTCCATTTCAGAACAATCATTTGAACTTGCCCAAATTCCAAATTTTGAAAAGAATATTGACAGTTTGGCAAGTTATCCTTTTCCAGAAATCGAACTTGAAAATGAATATGATCATGAACCTCAACTTAGTGATTCAATTTTACTTCCTGTTTCAATAATGACTCCAGTGTCTTCACCTGATTTCAATCTTTTTCCTGAGTCAACATTGGATCCTGTGCCAATTCATCATGAAATTGAATCACCCATTTTTGATGATCATATTGAACTTGACCAATTTTATAATTTTGAAAATCCCATTGATAAATTGGCAAGTTCTCATTTTTTTGATATTGAACTCAATGAGATATGTGACCTAGATTCTCAAATCTGTGATCCAGTTTAACTTTCTGAATCAATATTGACTCCTGTTTTGTTACCAAACTTGAGTAATACTTTAGAGTCAATTTTGATTCCCCTATCATTCTTGAACTTGAATCACCAATATTAAGTCATATTCTATGTTGGAAAATAAATGTGGACTTGAGTTTTAACTTCTTGACTTGGACCCACTTCCTGAACCAATTTCGACTCCTGAACCTTTACTTGACTTAAGTCACCTTCCTGAGTCGGTATTAGTTCCTGTACTTCCTGAGTCCAAGTCAATCATTCTATCTTTTCACACTCCATTCTGGGACGAGGTGATTGACAAATTTGACTCCGAAATTAATTATGGAATTTGGAAATTAGATGGGATCAAATATTTAATAAAGATCATTCATGCATATATTTTTTAGTGGGTTATATTAGCGAGATTTTTTGGTGGGTTCCTCCGAACCCCAAGAAAAGTCGATTGGGCCACATTTCGTGGACCAATCAGACCACCACCGGAATCACCACCTTAAGGTAACATTTTCCTTCCCTTTCTTCTCTTTCATGCATCTATGCATTAATTCATACATTGAGGACAATGCATGAGATAGGTGTGGGGGAGGGTCTAACATAACTTAGGTTTTTCTTTACTTTTAAAAAACTTTTTGAAAATAGAAACAATATTTTGACATATTTTTTGTAAGAAATTGAGTCAATTTTAAGGAATAGGAAAATCAAAATTAGGATTTCTTAAATTTGGTCAAAATAAGATTATTTGTTTGATTTTTAGGGTTAGGAAGAAAATTTGTCAAAGTAATTTAGTCTTGATCTTTACCTTAATGAAATATACACACTTCATACACTTACACACTTAGGGTTCAAAAACAAAGATTCTTATGCCTTATATATAAAAAAAAAAGAAAAAAAGAAAAAAATATCTATGAAAAATGAACAAATCTAATTATTGATTAACTAGGTGCTTTGGCCTAAGTAAGCCTTAATATTTATGCGAAAGATGATTAGATAAGTTTGAGAGAGAAAAAAATTCCTCTGATTAAGCTGGGTATTTTATCCTAATAAAGCATAAGTATTCACGCTTAAAAGTGGTTCATATAATAAAATCCTTAGTTTTGGGGCCTTGTTTGCTTGAGTCCTTAAGTCCTTGGGGTATTTTCTCACCCGGTGCCCTAAGACCATTTGGTTTGGGAGTCATCGATTAAAGGCTCGTTACATGGGCAGATTAGAAAGCCTAATAGAACTAAGGAATAATACCACCAAAAAAATATAATATATAAATAAATAAGGTATAAGAGTTAGAGTTAATGAACCCTTGGTTAAAATTTTCACAATCACAAGGTGCATATGACTTAGGGTAAAGTAATAGACTAGATGAGAAGTACAATTTGACTCCTTACTTTGATTGATAACAAATTTTTGAATAGAGACTAAGTTTAGGAATGAAAAATTTAGTTTTCCTATAACTTATAGATTGCTTAAATCTTACAATTATATTTCAAATATTTTTCTCTTTCAAAATGCTTTTCGAAAATACTAACTCTTTGTTTCTCTTTCTTTATGGATTTTGTGGGTGTAATCCACTGAAAACCCTCACGAGACAAAACTCGTCCTCTAGGGGAACCTAGAGGTTTAACGGCTTGTTACACATGCTCAGTGCAATCGCGTGACCCGCGAAAGTGGTCTAATAATCCTCAGTATAATTTAGTTGTTTTGCTCGAGGACGAGCAAAAGATAGGTATGGGGGTGTGATTGGTCGCTAATGTTGCATATTTAGTATCATATTTCATACTTATTATAGAATAAAATCCGCATTATCCTAATTAAATGTTTTATTTATTTGCAGGCCCATTCCTTAAGGAGATGAGAGAAATGAGCCCAAAAGCCCACCAAATTTGAATTAAATCAGAATTAATTCGAGCTCACTGAATCAGGGCAAAATCAAGAGGTTAAAAACTGGTTGAGAAGAATCCTCTCAGAATCGATCGGTTAAAGCCAAGAATCAAAGACTATTTCGTCACAGTACTGGACTCAAATGAGAAAACCAACTGAAGATAAAGCAGAAGGAAAAACCAGGGAGACCCACCAACAGGGTGTGGCCACCTGGCCATACCCTGGCCGCGAAAACGCGGATTTGGCCGCGTTTTCGCGGCCAAACTAACTCTGTTGGGGGAGCATTTGCTCCCCCATCTCCCCAGGATCCTGTAGGTTGGGTTTTTGCCTATAAAAAGCCAGTATTTACACTGAAATGGGACGACCATGCAGAGATTAGATTTAGACTAGTTTTCCATTTTTTAGTTTAGGTTTTTTTTTCATGTAATTTTAGTTTTCATTATGTAATTCAGAGGAGATCAGACTTTCATCGAAGAACAAGAATGAAGCTTGAGATGAGAGTGAGAACCGGTGTAAGGTTTCTGTCTTTTCTTTGATAGTTATGAAATTGAATCCATGTTCTTTCTTTGTATATACTTCTTTTTAGTTTTCTTCTTCTTTTTCTTTTCTACTTCACTTTTCTTTTTGGTACAATTGTCTTCAAGTGAGTCTAAAAGAATCGAAAGAGCCTTACCTTTGCGAGTGCCACCGATAGGTCATGACGATGGAATTGAGTCTCTCTCTGTATCATTTCATGCTTGAGTTGTCTTGATGATGTAATGTGGAAGAGACCAATAATAAACTCTTATGGGCTATGCGCTGATTGCCTCCAATTCAAGGTAACATCATCGCTGAAGATTCAAGGTAAGCTTTTGGTGAAAAGAAAGTAAGTAATTTTATTTCTTTTCTTTTTTCTGTAAATTAAATCACCAACACCATATCTTCCAAATCACTTCTTTTCCAACTCATTTGTACATAGTCGCTTTCTTTCCCATTTCTTTATAAATAGTCATTCTCCATTCTTTTCCACCTTCTCATTCTACCATTTTCTTTCTAGCTTTAACATAATTCTTTTTCATTTTCATTTCTTTAAAAAACAAAGAAGAACTTTCGTTTTGTCTTCATAAAGATTTCAATAAAGAACTTTGAACGCTCCATCGCAAACCCTCCTTGTGGATCACGACCCGCATAGCCACTTGCTATAGGGTAAGAATTGAGCACTTGCACATGTTTATTCTTAGATCTTAAATTCTGTATTTTGTGTGTAGGTAAAGCTTCAATCAAATTTTGGCGTCGTGTCGGGGAGGGTAATGGTTTTTATTGAAATCTGATTTTATTGAAAATTTTTTAGAACTAAGACGAATTTCTTCTCTGTTGCAGGTTATAGGGCAAGCAAAGTAGGAAAATAAGATTGCAGTAACATATAAGTGGTCTTGAGCCTCTGCTCTAGAAAGCAGAGACCAAGTGCCCTCTGATTTGCCGCGTTTTCTCGGCCAAAGCCGCGGATCCGCGGCAAAAAGGAGTTGACTACTAAACAGGTTTTGTGCAGGGTTGCTTTCTTTTGCAAAAACATAGCTGTTGCAAATCTTAATTCTTATCTTCCATCACATAAACCTGCTAATAAACCAACAGTAAAATACATGTTGAAAAAGATAAAAAATTGATTAGACGTTTGCATTTTTAGGCACGTGTCTTTTCAATTCATTTTTTTTACTGTTGAAGAGTGCTGGAGTAAGGTACGTTCGCATTGCATCTAGAATAGGACTCATCTCTTGGTTGATTTACATCGCTTTGAGTGAATTTATTTACATATCTTGTACACTTGCAAAATTGATTTTAAGGGCCACACCCATTGACAAGATAAGGTGGGGATTTAATCACCCTTCCTTGGCCCAAAATCAGATTCCAAGCACTCACTAACCAAAGCCTAACTAAAAATGAGTAGACGTTGGCCCTAGGGACATCTCGGACTCAATTAGGAGATTATCCTAAGGGGGAAAGATGTTGGAATTTGACTCCTGCCAAATCAGTGTCTAGGAAAGGGATTAAGGGCCGAAAGCCCAAAGGTTGGTGGTTATTTAATTAAGGAACGTCTTTGACGGAAAACCTCCCACCAACCTTGCCCTGACCTGGCTGATTAGCTTGTGGTCAAAGTCTGCATTAAACCTCCCGTGGACAGTCTAATCAGTTAGGAGTCATCTAGGTCATAGGTCTACCTTAACTTAGTTAGAATTTTTTCCTTTTTATTTGTTTGCTTATTTTTTTGTTTTTCTTTCTTTTTGTTTGTATTCTATTGTGTGATATGACTTATATAACAATTTTTCCAATTTTAATAGTAATCCATATTACACGCCGACTTCATTTTCAGATATTACCACCCGACATATCATAACTTTAACCAACCTAGTGTGCCGGATTGGTCTTATCCGAATCATATAAACCCATGCCCCCAATCTAATAACTATAATTTCCAGAATGATTTCAACTCTTCACAGAGTCAGTGGGGATTCACCTCCCCCGAGTCCAATTTTCAACCAACTTGTCCTCCTTCTCCACCTTGTCCACAATATGTTCAAGATTCATACTCAGTTTCATCAGTCCAAAATAGAAAAACTATCAATTTTGGAAATGAGTATGCGTGAGTCCAAACACAAATCCTAAAATCTGATGGACTCATAATTTCACCACCAATTTCAAGACAATACTTCATCTTTCATCAAAATAATGACCTATCAACTATGAAAAGATGCTTGAAGCCATGACTCAGGCTCAAAACGCTCGTAATTGTGACATAGATATGATGGTCCAATCTCTACGTTCCCACCGTTTGACCAGTTCTGATGTCACTAACCATTCTATTAGAGCCGAAGAGTCAGGTTGATTTGGAAATCAAGGTTCCATTTTAGAACAATCATTTGAACTTGCCCACACTCCAAATTTGAAAAGAATATTGACAGTTTGGCAAGTTGTCCTTTTCTGAAATCGAACTTGAAATGAATATGATCATGAACCTCAACTTAGTGATTCAATTTTACTTCCTGATTCAATAATGACTCCGGTGTCTTCACCTGATTTCAATCTTTTTCCGAGTCAACATTGGATCCTGTGCCAATTCATCATGAAATTGAATCACCCATTTTTTATGATCATATTGAACTTGACCAATTTTATAATTTTGAAAATCTCATTGATAAATTGGCAAGTTCTCATTTTTTTGATATTAAACTCAATGAGATATGTGACCTAGATTCTCAAATCTGTGATCCAGTTCAACTTTCTGAATCAATATGACTCCTGTTTTGTTCACAAACTTGAGTAATATTTTAGAGTCAGTTTTGATTCCCCCTATCATTCTTGAACTTGAATCACCAATATTAAGTCACATTCCATTGTTGGAAATTAAATGTGGACTTGAGTTTCAACTTCTTGACTTGGACCTACTTCCTGAACCAATTTCGACTCCTGACCTTTACTTGACTTAAGTCACCTTCCTGAGTCGGTATTAGTTCCTGTACTTCCTGAGTCCAAGTCAATCATTCTATCTTTTCACACTCCATTCTGGAACGAGGTGGTTGACAATTTGACTCCGAAATTAATTATGGAATTTGGAAATTATATGGGGTCAAATATTTAATAAAGATCATTCATGCATATATCATTTTAGTGGGTTATATTAGTGAGATTTTTGGTGGGTTCCTCTGAACCCCAAGAAAAGTCGATTGGGCCACATTTCGTGGACCAATCAGACCACCACCGGAACCACCACCTTAAGTTAACATTTTCCTTCTCTTTCTTCTCTTTCATGCATCTATGCATTAATTCATACATTAAGGACAATGCATGAGATAGGTGTGGGGGAGGGTCTAACATAACTTAGGTTTTCTTTACTTTTAAAAAACTTTTTGAAAATAGAAACAATATTTTGACATATTTTTTGTAGAAATTGAGTCAATTTTAAAGAATAGAAAAATCAAAATTAGGATTTCTTAAATTGGTCAAAATAAGATTATTTGTTTGATTTTTATGGTTAGGAAGAAATTTGTCAAAGTAATTTAGTCTTGATCTTTACCTTAATGAAATATGCACACTTCATACACTTACACACTTAGGGTTCAAAAACAAAGATTCTTATGCCTTATATATAAAAAAAAAGAAAAAAAGAAAAAAAAATATCTATGAAAAATGAACAAATCTAATTATTGATTAGCTAGGTGCTTTGCCTAAGTAAGTCTTAGTATTTATGCGAAAGATGATTAGATAAGTTTGAGAGAAAAAAAAATTCCTCTGATTAAGCTGGGTATTTATGCCTAATAAAGCATAAGTATTCACGCCTAAAAGTGGTTCATATAATAAAATCCTTAGTTTTGTGGCCTTGTTTGCTCGAGTCCTTAAGTCCTTGGGGTGTTTCTCACCCGGTGCCCTAAGACCATTTGGTTTGGGAGTCATCGATTAAAGGCTCGTTACATGGGCAGATTAGAAAGCCTAATAGAACTAAGGAATAATACCACAAAAAAATATATATATATAATAAATAAGCATAAGAGTTAGAGTTAATGAACCCTTAGTCAAAATTTTCACAATCACAAGGGCATATGACTTAGGTAAAGTATAGACTAGATGAGAAGTACAATTTGACTCCTTACTTTGATTGATAACAAATTTTTGAATAGAGACTAAGTTTAGGAATGAAAAATTCAGTTTTCCTATAACTTATAGATTGCTTAAATCTTACAATTATATTTCAAATATTTTTCTCTTTCAAAATGCTTTTCGAAAATACTAACTCTTTATTTCTCTTTCTTTATGGATTTTGTGGGTGTAATCCACTGAAACCCTCACGAGACAAAACTCGTCCTCTAGGGAAAACCTAGAGGTTTAACGGCTTGTTGCATATGCTCAGTGCAATCGCGTGACCTGCGAAAGTGGTCTAATAATCCTCAGTATAATTTAGTTGTTTTGCTCGAGGACGAGCAAGATAGGTATGGGGGGTGTGATTGGTCGCTAATGTTGCATATTTAGTATCATATTTCCATACTTATTATAGAATAAAATTTGCATTGTCCTAATTAAATGTTTAATTATTTGCAGGCCCATTTCTTAAGGAGATGAAGAGAAATGAGCCCAAACCCACCAAAATTCTGAATTAAATCAGAATTAATTCGAGCTCACTGAATCAGGGCAAAATCAAGAGGTTAAAAACCGGTTGAGAAGAATCCTCTAAGAATCGAACGGTTAAAGCCAAGAATCAAAGGCTATTTCGTCGGACTCAAACGAGAAAACCAACTGAAAATAAAAGTAGAAGGAAAAACCAGGGAGACCCACCAACAGGGTGTGGCCACCTGGCCACACCCTGGCCGCGAAAACGCGGCTTTGGCCTCGTTTTCACGACCAAACTAACTCTGTTGGGGGAGCGTTTGCTCCCCCAATCTCCCGGGATCCTGTAGGTTAGGTTTTTGCCTATAAAAAGCCAGTATTTGTACTGAAAATGGGACGACCATGCAGAGATAAGATTTAGACTAGTTTTCCATTTTTTAGTTTTGGTTTTTGTTTTTCATTAATTTTAGTTTTCATTTATGTAATTCAGAGGAGATCAGACTTTCATCGAAGAACAAGAATGAAGCTTGAGCTGAGAGTGACACCGGTGTAAGGTTTCTGTCTTTTATTTGATAGTTATGAATCGAATCCATGTTCTTTCTTTGTATGTACTTCTTTTAGTTTTCTTCTTCTTCTTCTTCTTTTCTACTTCACTTTTCTTTTTGGTACAATTGTCTTCCAAGTGAGTCTAAAAGCATCGAAATAGCCTTGCCTTTGCGAGTGCCACCGATAGCTCATGATGATGGAATTGAGTCTCCCTCTGTATCATTTCATGCTTGAGTTGTCTTGATGATGTAATGTGGAAGAAACAATAATAAACTCTTATGGGCTATGCGCTGATTGCCTCCAATTCAAGGTAACATCATCGCTGAAGATTCAAGGTAAGCTTTTGGTGAAAAGAAAGTAAGTAATTTTATTTCTTTTCTTTTATTTCTGTAAATTAAATCACCAACACCATATCTTCCAAATCACTTCTTTTCCAACTCATTTGTACATAGTCGCTTTCTTTCCCATTTCTTTGTAAATAGTCATTCTCCATTCTTTTCCACCTTCTCATTCTACCATTTTATTTCTAACTTTAACATAATTCTTTTTCATTTTCATTTATTTAAAAAACAAAAAAGAACTTTCATTTTGTATTCATAAAGATTCAATAAAGAACTTTGAACGCTTCCATCGCAAACCCTCCTTTTGGATCACGACCCGCATAGCCACTTGCTATAGCGGTAAGAATTGAGCACTTGCACATGTTTATTCTTAGATCTTAAATTCTGTATTTTGTGTGCAGGTAAAGCTTCAATCACCACAATAAGTACATTTATAAATTCTTCCATATTTAAAAGCATAATGAGCATGTGGTTTATGAACATGTGGTGTTTTAGCTTGATTGACATGTGGTGTATTGGCATCCTGAACATGTGAAGTTATAGCATGTGATAGTTTATCATGTTTAACATGTGAAGTGTGCATGTGTTTCTTTGAAAATATTTTCTTCTAGTTTAGTATTGTTAAATGCACATTCTTTTAAAACATTTTCCAAATCATTTATTTTAGTTTTTAACATAGAAATCTCATTTTCATCAATTTTAGGATATTTAGCTTTGCATGCAACTCTATAAGCATCAAAATCTCTTTGTGTTGAAATAATAGTGGAAGATAATTCATCTTTTTCTTTCGTAAAATAGCAATTTGGTTGTTAAGCATTTCATTTTCCTTTTTCAATCTTAAACAATCTTTCTTCTTAAAATCATAATTTTCTGAAAGTTCAATGAAAGTTTGTAATAACTCTTCTTTACTTATTTCAATATCATCATAAGATGGTTCAAAAGTTACCTTAGATGTGTTTGCCATAAAACACATGTTAACTGTGTCAACTTCATCTTCGGATTCACTTTCTCAATCCCAAGTGGCTTTGAACGCCTTCTTTACAAACGGCTTCTTTTACTTCATGGAGGAAGATATCTTGTTCTTGAAATCTGGACATTCGGCCATGATGTGTCCAGGTTTCCGACAATTGTAGCATGTGATCTTCTTCTCCTCCTTCCCTTCCCATCGCCTTCTATGGTTGAGCTTTTTCTTGTGGTACATTCTTTTTACATTTCTCACAAGAAGAAATAGCTCTTCATCTTCTTCTTCATCTTCTTCATCATCAAGATGATGGAGGTAGACTTGAAAGCAATAGACTTTTTCTTTTGAGGCATCGTTTCTTCTCTAGCCTTTTTCTCCATCTCATAAGTCTTAAGGTTACCAATAAGACTGATGAGCTTCATCTCGTCTTTGTCGTTCAATTCCTTTAAGGTGGTAGCATTGATTTCTTATGATGAAGGGAGTGCACGAATCACCTTACGCACCTTTTGGTCGTTGTTGATTTCATCACCTAGAGAAGCAAGAGCATTTGTGATTTTAGTAAACTTAGTAATCATATCATCAATAGATTCATTTTCTTGCATTCTAAAACTTTCATATTGGGAACACAAGAGATCAATTTTAGCTCTCTTGACTTGTGATGTTCCCTCATAAGTGACCAATAAGTGTTGTCAAATCTCATAGGCGAATTTGCAATGGATAACCCGTGTTAAGTCATCCTCATTTAATGCTAAAAGCAAGACATTTTGAGCCTTCGAATTTGCATCAACTTCCTTGGAGGTAAGATCAAACCAAGTGTCCTCTCACCTATGGGTTCACTATAGGGCTTAGTCAAAGACTTAGCAACTCAGCTACCTACAGATTACAAAAATATGTTCATCCTCTTTCCATATGGGAAAGTTGAGTCCATCAGATTTGGGTGGGGTCTTAATGTTATCGGCCATCTTTACTAGTATATGAATGAAGATATGAAAATAGTGATTAGCAACTTATAGGATCTCTCTAAGATATAAAGCCAAAAACTAGAATCCTAGCTCTGATACCAATTGAAATCACACCTAGAGGGGGGGTGAATAGGTGTAATGCTAATCAATGCACAAATTAAAAATGAGATAATGCAACGATCACTCAAAGCAAGATTAGAAGCAGTATACCCCGTGAAGGGCCCTGAACTTCTTCCTCGTGATTCCTCTAAATAAGAGTTTGAGGTGTGCAATGTAATCTTGTTATAAGAGTATAGATCGACAATATAAAAATGAATGAATAGAAAGTAAAAGACACAAGTAAACTAATCACAAACACAGAAATTTGTTTCGAGGTTCGAGCACCCAGCTCTACGTCCCGCCTTAACCCAGAAGGATTTTCGATCCACTAGAATTTTTTACAAAGGATTACAATCACTAGGGAGTACCCAACTCCTCAATCACACTCCTCTAGTTCAGAGGTAGTGTAGCCATAAGTACAATAATCACTTGGTGATCAAAAGACCACAAACTCTATTTTGAAAAACTTTTCTTTACAAAACCCTAGAGAATAATATGTAGGATTGAAGCTTAAGATTTATAAGTGAAAATAAAACAAAGTAGAAGAGAGATTGATTCAAAAACTTCAGTAATAAAAAAGAGATTAGAGCACAAAAACTGAGAGTAAAACACTTCTTTCAAGAATACTCAAACTTTGAAATCTTTGTAATAGTTGTTATTTTTTTCACCTCAACCCCAACCACCCCAATATATAGGATTTAGGTAGGGATTAATGGGCAAATATCTATTTGGACAAGCAGGTATATTTTGACCAAAATCCACCCTAATCCATGTTTTAAGATAAAAATCACGTTTTAAAATAGATTTAAAAAACTAGCCGTTTGGCCAGAAATGTATATCACGATCGACCGGCCGGTCAACCAATTTTCAAATATTTATGACTGTTGGCTGGCTCCGGTTGACCGCCCGGTCGACCGGCCCAAGCTGAGAGTTTGGGTCTGTCAGTCGGTCGACTGTAATGGGGTCCGGTCGACCGCTCGATCAACCGGGGAATGTGCACACATGCACACCCCATGGGTCAGGACTGCGGTCGACCGTTCTGACCTGTAACAGAGCCGGTCGACCGCAACAGGTCATAATTAGAAAACAGGTTAGAAATTTGATTTGAAGTTATGTTATTTTCAAAGGGATTTTTGTAAAGGCTTTGTAAAATACAATAACCTAAGTATGCATATACTGAAATAGAACTTAAAGTATTTTATCAAGAGTCAAAAATAATCTTTAAAAAACACGTGCAATTTTGTGTGTGTAGGGTATTTGAGCTTCAATACTATATACTATTCTTTAACAAACTAATAACACAATGATCCACAGGTAGGTGTCTTTGAACTGCGCTCTTATCCTATGAGTGAGTCCTCTTGAACCATTAACCTCGTAATTGAGAACTCTTGAGCCATCAATACCTGTATCAACCTGAAATTTATTCTTGAACCTCTATTAGTACCAAATAGCTTTTATATGTTTTGTTATCATCAAAATGCATAAACCGGAGAGTGAAACCTTTGGGCCAACAATAACGAGTTGAGTTGTCACCCCCGAGGTTTCTGCCTCTAGATCTGCCCATGATCGTAGCATAATGCCCAGCTGTAATTGGATTAAATAGTTCATGATTGTCGGGGTCGTGCTGGCAGGTGAGAATAGAGGTTTAAATCTGCACTTGTAGCCCTACGTGCCTAGTGATTACAACTGCTCTGACTGTTAAGTGTCGCAATCCAGTAGGGGGTCCTAATTTTGACCACTACAATGCCCCTGCAGTCTTCTTCTTAAAGTCTCTGGTCGAGAAAGAGAGAATGGACCGAGTTACCCTAATGAATTTCCATTGATCGCTATCGAATGAAGGGGTCGGGGAGTTTGTTTCCGAGTTGAGCCTTCATCTACTGCTACATGACAAAGAGAGGAAGTCGGGGAGACACAAGGGAATGTTTGTGTATCTCTATACATTCAATGCTCTGAGTTGTTTGCAAGTCTGTCACTCAGCCAGTCCCCTCGGCATGCGTAAGGTACTGGCTGCCGCCGCTTGCAGTTGTTAGATTTTGTGCAATGGCTCAGATTTCGCGTCAAAGGTGGAGAAGTAATCGTCTTTTTCAGAGTCATTATTGCGATGACGACAGCCGAGGATTTAAAAAGGGATAAAAGGGGTCTCTTCATTAATTCCTAATTTCCTAAATCTTCTTAAGTCCAGCTACTCCTTCATCTTCTTTTTTTTTACTTTAAATTTTTGCCCCGAATCTTCCACCCAACTCGCCATCTCTGTTCTGAAATGGTCAGAATCGAAGGAAAAGGGAAGAGGGGTCAACATCGCACGAGGACAGTATGAATTTTGACTCAACCGCAAGAATCCTTCGTCGCCAAAAGGAGGTGGATAAGTACTTAGCACAGTATCTCATTCCTCTGCCATCGAACATCAAGGTGGAGTGGTTTCCTTCAGACACCTACTAACAGAGGCTTCTGAGGCTGGCGATGTATACTTTCATTCTCAAGTGCTAGCCTTGGGGCTGAAATTCCCTTTGATAGACTCATCCGCGACCTTCTGTGCCATTATCATATAACCCCCTCTCAGTTAAAGGTAGGAAGTTGGCACTGTTTTTCATTGAAAATTGATTGAGGAAAACTTACAAAAGAGATTGAGAAGCGAAACTACAAGTAACTTAAAGAAAATTACAGGTAGATCTCCTTTGAAATTTCTGAGAAAGTATGCCGGTTGGAATCTGATCAGCGCGCGATCACTTTATCCCTTTGACGATGCAATCGGTCAGGTGGTCTGGCTGCCTCCTTGATAGAATTTTCTTCTCGCTTGGTTCCAGAAATCTATAGAAAGTAGAAGGCGTATTGAAATACTGAATGAAAGAGAACTGAATCTCTAAGATTTTGGAAGTAAACTGAGGCTTTGGAAGCAGAAAGGTAAGAGAACACTTTTGCTAGAGATCTCCTCTTAATCTTTTCAAAAAATTTCAGCCCCCTCCTCTCTTGGCGAGGGTTATTTATAGCCAAAATGGGTGGTAATCCCTCCTTGAATTCAGTAAGACTGAATCAGTATTTAGCTTCGCGCGAGGCTGAAATAGCTTTGCTGCGAAGCTATCTTTGAGCTTCGGCCGGAGCTAATAAGTTCGTGTGAACTATTATTAGCCATAGTGACTTAATTGTCTCCACTTAACATGGGACGAAGTGGGCGAGCGTAACTGCCCACTTAAAGTGGCATTAATCTCACTAAATTAGTGGGGTTCACCCATTAATATTAATCCCTCGTGGGATTTTGCAACGGTCAATTGATGACCTGGTAAAGCTCGCTGCGGAGCTAAATGAGAAGCTCTCCTTCAGGCAAAGTTATCTTTGTAGCCTCATGCGAAGCTAAGACTTAGCTTATAGTTTCAGGCGAAGTTATCTTCAAAGCCTCGTGCGAAGCTAAGACTCAGCCCATAGCGGAGCTGAACCATCTATTCCTTCCAGCAAAGTTTGGGATAAAGCTTTTAGCGCGAAGTTCTTTGATCAGCCTCTGACGGGGCTAAATGGAAAGCTTTGCGCGAAACTTATGGCTTCGGCCTTTTAGTGATCTTGGATCTCTACGAGACTAAGTACTCGATCAAACCTCGATTAGACCTGGCTTCATAGACTTTCTTTGGCTTCTCTTCAAAGGCAACTTTGGCTTATTATCTGCTTCACTGGAACAATAGAGCCCAAGTTGCTACCTTGTCCCTGGTCATCAGCTTATCTTCGACTTATCTTTTGTAAATGTCGACAAGTTAGATGCCGTTCAGACCGTTAAAAGAGAAATTTGAGAGTTTTGTCTTTTAGAGTGTCAGCAAGACCCCTGCAAAGTTTCATGAATATGGAATGGATTGGTGCATATTCTAAAATATTTTGAATTTGAAACCCGATACATGCATTGTCTGAGTTAAGAAAAATCCACTGGGTACATTGAGCTAGGTGATCATACTGGTTTTACCCTGAGACTCTCCATGAATGATAAGTTCTCTACATAGTTAAGGATGAGTTCTTAGCGAAGCTAGGGAATGAGCTCTTCAACGGAGCTACAACATGAGTTCTCAGCGGAGCTACAATATGAGCTGTCAGCGGAGTTAAGCTCTCAACAGAGTTAACACCGGCTTTCAGCGGAGTTAACCAAACGCTACGCGAAGTCAACAATGAGATCACAGTAGAGCTACAGGCGAAGTGTAAGTTTGCATGTAAGTGAAACTAGATGCCTTCGCTGTGGACGGTTCTTGAAATTAGAACTGTCGTTTCAAATTTAAATTTGAAACGACAGCTTGCACTCCTTTTTAGGAGCCGAAGCTATAGGCGCATGCAGCGCCTGAGGCGTGAAGTTATAGGTGCATGCAGCGCCTATAAAAGTCATACTTGACTGATTTAGAGAAGTTTATCTTCTCTTAGAATTCTCGAGTCTTTTCAGAGAATTTTCCTCTTTTTCCTCTTCTTCTAAAATCCTTCAGAGCTTCCTCCACGCTCTAATGGCCCCCAAGCAGCGTCCATGGAAAGAGGTAGCGACTTCTGCCACAGTCCACTATCTCCGCCTCTGGCGGTCGGCACCCCATTACGGGTAGAGAATTCTTCCCTTTTTAGAGATTTTTATCTCATTTTTTTAAAGCCATATTTTGGCTACTTCATGGTGAATCCCCCATAATTCACCATGGTTTAGTGATCTCAGGGAGTTTAGCTTTCTTACTTTTGATTTTGCCTGGTATTAGGGAATTTAATTCCCCTTAAATTTTGCAAATCAAAATTAGAAACCAAAGCTTTCTTCTCCATACTTTGCGGCGAAGCTAAAGAGCTTCTTGCATTCTGTTAAGTGAAAGAATGTGAAGCTAAGGTTCAGAAGTGAAGCTGGACGAGGGCTTAAGTCCTTTGAATAATTTTAGGCACAAGTGCTTTTCCAGCGAAGCTAGCCCTTTGCATAAATGTCCTTTAAGCTTTCATGCAAAGCTAACACTTCTTAACTTGCTGTACTTCTGCCTTTGTGTAGAGTGCAAAGTTAAGCTTCAGAGCGAAGCGTGGCTAGCTTCACTTGGAAAGCGAGGCTATGCCTTTGGCGTTTATTCTCTTCTGTACTCTGCCTTTTGCAGAGTGCGAAGTTAAACTTCAGTGCGAAGTTAAGCTTCAGCACGAAGCTACTGCTAGGTTAGGCTAGCTTCGCTTTGGAAGCGAAGCTATGCCTTAGCATTTTTTACTTTCTCCTTTCCTTATTAACTTCTGGGATAATATATTTTCTCCTTTTTATTTGCAGTGCACTATACCCCTGGGCCTCCGAACAGCCTTTTTAGGTCAGGTAGGGGATTGGATGGGAATATCAGCCTACAATTTCAGGGACAGGCTTCGTTGTTTAGTGAACGGAGCACTCCTAGCCGCAATGCCCTGATCCACACTGGAGATCAGCGCACAATGAGGAGTATTTTTCTACTGCTCCTCCAGAGGACAGCGACCGGAAGATTTATCGGAAGCTCAGCTTCATGTTCAGAGACAGCGCCTGACACAGATCATCAACTGCTGGCTGGGGAAGAGCAATGGATCTTCAATTTGAACGGCGAGAAGTCTTCTGTCCAGCAAGCGCCATTTTCCACTATCCTTCTTCCAATGCGTAACAAGGCCTCGAAAGATGAATTGGCAAGTTACCCGAACCACCAACTCGGTCCATATGGGTATTCTGACGGCTTCTTCGCACAGTTATGCCAGAGCAGGCCCCCTCGGTGTATACTAGGTCTTCACCCTGAGAATGTCCTACAAGCCATCCCGGTGGGGGAGAATCCAGTTATGACTCAAACCTTCAAAAATCAGTTCTTCAGAGTCAATGACAACTATCCGATGACTGACTTCAGGACCCCAGGTTGGATTCATCCTCCCAAGGCCTGGTGGAGAGACTTGACTCTATATATTTTGGCTCATTTTGAGAAGGACTTGGAGAGGCTGGGACTTCACGAGGCTGTTAGAGCTACATGTTATGGCATTCAGATGAGCGTAGCGAACTTCTACGCCATCTTCAAATTGTACTGCCCAGCTACAGGGACTTTCTTCACTCTTGTAGGCGATTGGGTATGACTTTGCATGAGATGTGGGAAGTCTCTGCTTTGCCAATGGGATCTCTCCCCTATGAAGAATACTTCCCATGTGAGGCGGAGTTGGTGCTTTTGGAGAAGTAGGAGTTTGCCCTGTTCGAGACCTATCGAGAGCTGATGTGCAACTTCTACATCTGCTCGAACATGCATGGTAATTATAAGGGAGGCTCGAACAATTCGAAGAGTTAGGGGGATTTTCTGTTCCCTGATTGCACACATTTATTGCATTATTCTTTATTACATATCCACATTTATCATGTAATAAATCTGCTAAATTCCTTGTCTTAAATGTTTATTTTGCAGAAGAAAATCATGGGGAGAAAGAGGATAAAATTAAATAAATATCAGTTAAATTCAGATTTAACTAGATCTATTTGGTTAGAGGAGGATGATCCAAATTCAGTTGGTTGAATTCAGTTTTGGTGAATCAAGTGGTTAAAGCTAAAGATCAACCGAGGATAACGTCAAATACAGAGTCCAAATTCAAAAAGATAAATGGATAGAGAGAAGATCCACAGATGAGATGAAGCAATTTTGACTCAGATTCTAGCTGGATACATTTCAGTATTTGAATCATAACTTTCACTACCAGAACTCAAATCTGATGATTCAAGATGATCCAGAAAGAGGACTTAAAGGGATACAACTCTTAAGTTGATCATTATTTCAAATTCTGTCATTTGATAAGCTATATTTAACAAATAATACGCCAATAAGCTGCAGATCAGAACTGAATATCCACATCAAATCAAGTTTGAAGATAAGAGGAGGATTCAAATTCAGAAATAGCCAGCTTTCCTTATCTTCATACTCCTCTAACCTCTGCA
The DNA here is from genome assembly GCA_038442645.1 of Agave tequilana. Lineage (NCBI taxonomy): Eukaryota > Viridiplantae > Streptophyta > Magnoliopsida > Asparagales > Asparagaceae > Agave > Agave tequilana. The sequence continues at coordinate 19,706 of JAVJIF010008393.1, forward strand.
TTTCTCTTATAAATACATGCAATCTCAAAGGCAAAAGAACGACCATGCAGAGATAGGAATTAGTCCATTTTTTCATTTTTTTTAGTGTAGGTTTTTGTTTTTCTTTTCATGTAATTTTTAGTTTTAGTTTATGTAAATCAGAGGAGATCAGAGTTTCATAGGAGAATGAGAACGAAGCTTGTGCTGAGAGTGACACCGGTGTAAGATTTTCTTCTTTTCTCTTATTGTTATAAATCGAATCTGTAGTTTTTCTTTTGTATGTACTTTATTTTTCTTCTACTTCTTCCTCTCTACTTTTCTTCTTTTGGTACCAAATTGCTATCCAAGTGAGTCTTAAAGCATCAAAAGAGCATTGCCTTTGCGAGTGCCACCGATAGCTCATGATGATGGATTTTGAGTTTCATTCTGTATCACTTCATACTTGCAACGTCTTGATGATATAATATGGAGGAGACGGGAATCAACTCTTATGGGCTATACGTTGATCGCCTCACTTCAAGGTAACTTCATTGCAAAAGATTCAAGGTAAGTATTTGGCCAAAGGAGGTAAGTAACTTTTAGATTCTTTTCTTTTTATTCTTTAGTTTAGAACACCACAATCTACCACTTCTTTTATCACTCCTTTTCCATTTCTTTGTACATATCATTTCTAGTTTCTCCATCTTCTTAATCTACCATCTTCTTCCTAACTCACTTTAACCTAATTTTTCTGTTTTTCTTTACAAGAAACTAAAGAAGAACTTTAACCATTAATGGTAGCATAAAAGAGAACTTGCTAGAAAAGTTTCCATCGCTAGTCCCTCCTTGTGGATCATGACCTGCATAGCCACTTGCTATTGCGGTAGAATTGAGTAACTTGCACTTTTCATTCTTAGTTCTGAAATTCTGTATTTCTGTGTGCAGGTTAAACATCAATAAAAATTTTGGCGCCGTTGTCGGGGAGGGATGATAAGTTATTCTCTTTTAGATTTACATTTTGGTTAACTTTCTTTTTATTCTTGGTCTACAGGTTTGACAACAAGGAATCATTGCTGCAGTGGACATATAAGTGGCCTTGGACTCTGCTCAAGAAAGCAGAGCCAAGAAGCCCTCAGATTTGCTACATTCATGTGGCAATCTGAGTGAACTACTAACCTGTATTTTTTGCAGGTTGGCTGTAGTGCAAAGTTTAATATCTGTAGTTATCTATTTCCTTATTTGTCTCACTGTACTTCCTTTCTAACCTCAACAGTAAAATGATGTTTGTTAAATGCTAAAAATGGTTTAGACTTTGCATTTAGGCACGTGTCTAATTCGTTTACATTTTACATTATTGTTGAAGAGTGCTGGAGCAAAGGTACGTTTGCATGACATATAGTTTAGTAAACATTCTTGAGCGATTATTTTCTTGTTGAATGTTACTTTTCTTTATCCTGTAAATCTTGCACAATTAATCTTAAGGGCTTGTCCTATAAACAAGATAAGGTGGGGAAGTCATTACCCTTTCTTAGCCCACAAACAATCTCCTCACTCACTAACCCAAGCCTAAATAAAACTGAGTAGACGTTGGCTCTAGGGACATCTCAGACTCAATTAGGAGATTATCCTAAGGGGGAAGGTGTTAGAATTTGACTCCTGCCAAATCAGTGTATAAGGAAAGGGATTGAGGGGCGAAACCCCGAAGGCTAGTGGTTTGGCTTAATTAGGCCTGTCGCTTTTGCGCGGATACCTCCCACCAATCTTGCCCTGACCTGGCTGATTAGCTTATGGTCAAAGTCTGCATTATACCTCCCGTGGACAGTCTAACCAGTTAGGAGTCGTCTGGGTCAAAGGTCTACTGATTGAGGTACAACCTGCACACAAAAATACGAAATTTTAGATTTAAGATGAAGATGTGCAAGTGCTCAATTCTTACTGCTATAGCAAGTGGCTATGCGGGTCGTGATCCACAAGGAGGGTTTGCAATAGAAGCGTTTACGGTTCTGTATTGAAATCCTTATGAAGATAAAATGAAAGTTCTTCTTTGTGTGTAAGAAATAAAAATGAAAAAGAAGTTATGTTAAAATTAGAAAGAAAACGAGAGATGAAGAAGGTGGAGAAAATCAGAAAATGAAAGAAAGCGACTATGTACAAATGAGTTGGGAAAGAAGTGATTTGGAAGATATAGTGTTGGTGATTTAATTTACAGAAATAAAAGAAAACAAATAAAAACAATTACTTGCCTTCTTTTCACCAAAAGCTTACCTTGAGTTTTTAGCTACGATGTTACCTTGAATTGGAGGCAATCAGCGCATAGCTCATAAGAGTAAATTTTGGTCTCTTCCACATTACATCATCAAGACACTCAAGCATGAAATGATACAGAGAGACTCACAATTCCATCGTCAAGAGCTATCGGTGGCACTCGCAAAGGCAAGGCTCTTTCGATGCTTTTATACTCACTTGGAAGACAGTTGTACCAAAAAGAAAAGTGAAGTAGAAAAGAAGAAGAAGAAAACTAAAAAGAAGTACATACAAAGAAAGAACATGGATTCGATTTCATAACGATCAAAGAAAAGGAAGAAACCTTAAACCAGTGTCACTCTCAGCTCAAGCTTCATTCTTGTTCTTCGATGAAAGTCGATCTCCTCTGAATTACATAAATGAAAACTAAAATTACATGAAAAAAAAAAAGAAAAACCTAAACCAAGAAATGAAAAACTAGTCTAAATCCTATCTCTGCATGATCGTCCCATTTTCAGTGCAAATACTGACCTTTTATAGGCAAAAACCCAACGTGCAGGATCCCGGGGAGATCGGGGGAGCAAACGCTCCCCCTAACTCCCCAACCAAGCCGCAGAAAAGCGTTTCCGCGACCAGGGTGTGGCCACACCCTGTTGGTGGGTCGCCCTGGTAATTCCTTCTGCTTTTATCTTCAGTTGATATTCTCGTTTGAGTCCAGTATTGTGACAAAATGGTCTTGGATTCTTGGCTTTAACTGATCGATTCTGAGAGGATTCTTCTCAACCGATTTTCAACCTCTTGATTTTATCCTGATTCAGTGAGCTCGAATTAATTCTGATTTAACTCAGAATTTTGGTGGGCTTTTGAGCTCATTTCTCTTCATCTCCTTAAGGAATGGGCCTGCAAATAAATTAAGCATTTAATTAGAACAATGCAGCTTTTATTCTATAATAAGTATTGAAATATGATATTAAATATGCAACATTAGCGACCAATCACACCCTCATACCTATCTTTTGCTCGTCCTCGAGCAAAACAACTAAACTATACTAAGGATTATTAGACCACTTTCGCAGGTCACGCGATTGCACTGAGCATGTGCAACAAGCCGTTAAACCTCTAGTTTCCCCTAGAGGATGAGTTTTGTATCGTGAGGGTTTTCAGCGGATTATACCCACAAAATCTATAAAGAAAGGGAAATAAAGAGTTAGTATTTTCGAAAAGCATTTTGAAAGAGAAAAATATTTGAAATATAATTGTAAGATTTAAGCAATCTATAAGTTATAGGAAAACTGAATTTTTCATTCCTAAACTTAGTCTCTATTCAAAAATTTGTTATCAATCAATGTAAGGAGTCAAATTGTACTTCTCATCTGGTCTATTACTTTACCCTAAGTCATATGCACCTTGTGATTATGAAAATTTTTACTAAGGGTTCATTAACTCTAGCTCTTATGCCTTATATATATATATATATATATATATATATATATATATATATATATATATATATATATATATATATTTTATGGTATTATTCCTTAGTTCTATTAGGCTTTCTAATCTGCCCATGTAACGAGCCTTTAATCGATGACTCCCAAACCAAATGGTCTTAGGGCACCGGGTGAGAAAACACCCCAAGGACTTAAGGACTCGAGCAAACAAGGCCACAAAACTAAGGATTTTATTATATGAACCTCTTTTAGGCGTGAATACTTATGCTTTATTAGGCACAAAATACCCAGCTTAATCAGAGGATTTATATATATATATTTTTCTTTTCAAACTTATCTAATCATCTTTCGCATAAATACTAAGGCTTGCTTAAGCCAAAGCACCTAGCTAATCAATAATTAGATTTGTTTATCTCTTTTTTTTTTATAAGGCATAAGAATCTTTGTTTTTGAACCCTAAGTGTGTAAGTGTATGAAGTGTGCATATTTCATCAAGGTAAGATCAAGACTAAATTACTTTGACAAATTTTCTTCCTAACCCTAAAAATCAAACAAATAATCTTATTTTGACCAAGTATAAGAAATCCTAATTTGGATTTTCTTATTCCTTAAAATTGACTTAATTTCTTACAAAAATAAGTCAAAATATTGTTTCTATTTTTCAAAAAGTTTTAATAAAAAGAAAAACCTAAGTTATGTTAGAACCCTCCCCTACACCTATCTCATGCATTTTCCTCAATGTATGAATTAATGCATAGATGCATGAAAAAGAAGAAAGGGAAGAAAAATGTTACCTTAAGGTGGTGGTTCTGGTGGTGGTCTGATTGGTCCACGAAATGCGGCCCAATCAACTTTTCTTGGGGCTCGGAGGAACCCACCAGAAATTTCACTAATATAACCCATTAAAATGATGAATCCATGAAGGATTTTTATTAAGTATTTGACCCCATCTAATTTTCAAATTCCATAATTAATTTCGGAGTCAAATTTGTCAACCACCTTGTCCCAAAATGGAGTATGAAATGATAGAATGATTGACTTGGACTCAGGAAGTATAGGAACTAATACGGACTCAGGAAGGTGACTTAAGTCAAGTAAAGGTTCAGGAATCGAAATATGTTCACGAATTGGGTCCAAGTCAAGAAGTTGAAACTCAAGTCCACATTTATTTTCCAACAATGGAATGTGACTTAATATTGGTGATTCAAGTTCAAGAATGATAGGTGGGGGAATCAAAACTGACTCTAAAATATTACTCAAGTTTGGTAACAAAATAGGAGTCAATATTGATTCAGAAAGTTGAACTGGATCACAAATTTGAGAATCTAGGTCACATATCTCATTGAGTTCAATATCAAAAAATTGAGAACTTGCCAATTTGTCAATAGGATTTTCAAAATTGTATAATTGGTCAAGTTCAATATGATCTTCAAAGATGGGTGATTCAATTTCATGATGAATAGGCACAGGATCCAATGTTGACTCGGGGAAAAGATTGAAATCAGGTGAAGATACCGGAGTCATAATCGAATCAGGAAGTAAAATTGAATCACTAAGTTGGGGTTCAGGATCATACTCATTTTCAAGTTCTATTTCAGGAAAAGAATAACTTGCCAAACTATCAATATCTTTTTCAAAATTTGGAGTTTGGGCAAGATCAAATGGTTATTCTGAAATAGAATCTTGATTTCCAAAACAACCTGACTCATCGGCTCTAACAGGATGGTTAGTGACATCAGAACTGGTCAAACGGTGAGAACGTAGAGATTCGACCATCATATCTATGTCACGATTACGAGCATTTTGAGCCTGAGTCATGGCTTCAAGCATCTTTTCATAGTTGATAGGTTCATTGTCTTGTTGAAAAGATGAAGAGGTGTTGTCTTGGAATTGGTAGTGAAATTGTGAGTCCATCAGATTTTGTGATTTTTGTTTGGACTCACGCATACTCATTTCCAAAATTGATGGTCTTTTATTTTGGACTGGTGGATCTGAGTATGAATTTTGAAAATATTGTGGACTAGGTGGATAAGGGGGACAAGTTGGTTGAAAATGATGCTCGGGGGAGGTGAATCCCCACTGACTCGGTGAAGAGTTGAAATTATTATGAAAATTATAGTTATTAGATTGGGGGCATGGGTTATATTGATTCGGATAAGACTAATCCGGCACACTAGGTTGGTTAAAGTCATGATATGCCGGGTTGGTAATATCCGAAAATGAACTTGGTGTGTAATATGGATTATTATTGAAGTTGAAAAAATTATTATTATAAGCCATATCACACAATAGCATACAAAAAAGAAAGAAAAAACAAACAAATAAGCAAACAAATAAAAGGAGAAAATTCTAACTAAGTTAGGGTAGACTTATGACCTAGACGACTCCTAACAGATTAGACTGTCCACGGGAGGTTTAATGCAGACTTTGACCACAGGCTAATCAGCCAAGTCAGGGCAAGGTTGGTGGGAGGTTTTCCGTCAAAGACGTTCCTTAATTAAATAACCACAAACCTTCGGGCTTTTGGCCCTTAATCCCTTTCCTAGACACTGATTTTGCAGGAGTCAAATTCCAACACCTTTCCCCCTTAGGATAATCTCCTAATTGAGTCCGAGATGTCCCTAGGGCCAACGTCTACTCATTTTTAGTTAGGCTTGGGTTAGTGAGTGCTTGAAATCTGATTTTTGGGCTAAGGAAGGGTGATTAAATCCTCACCTTATCTTGTTATGAGTTAGTGCCCTTAAGATAAGTTTGTGTAAGTGTACAAGATATGCAAGATTCACTCAAAGCGATGTAAATCAACCAGAGATGAGTCCTATTCTAGATGCAATGCGAACGTACCTTGCTCCAGCACTCTTCAATAGTAAAAATAAATGAATTGAAAAGACACGTGCCTAAAATGCAAACGTCTAATCAATTTTTATCTTTTTCAACAAACGTTTTACTGTTGGTTTATTAGCAGGCTTTTGGTGATGGCATATAAGAAAAAACTAATTGCAGAAAACTAGAATTTTGCAAGTCAAGCAGCCCTGCAAAAAATAACGTTACCGTGGCTTTGGCCGTGAAAACGCGGTAAAGCAGAGGGCCCTTGGTCTCTGCTTTCTAGAGCAGAGGCCCAAGACCACTTATATGTTACTGCAATCTTCTTTTCCTGCTTTGCTTGCCCTATAACCTGCAACAGAGAAGAAAATTCGTTTTAGTTCTAAAAAATTTTCAATAAAAATCAAATTTCAATAAAAACATTACCCTCCCCGGCAACGGCGCCAAAATTTGATTGAGGTACAACCTGCACACAAAAGTACGGAATTTTAGATTTAAGATGAAGATGTGCAAGTGCTCAATTCTTACCGCTATAGCAAGTGGCTATGCGGGTCGTGATCCACAAGGAGGGTTTGCGATAGAAGCGTTTATGGTTCTGTATTGAAATTCTTATGAAGATAAAACAAAAGTTCTTCTTTGTGTGTAAGAAATAAAAATGAAAAAGAAGTTATGTTAAAATTAGAAAGAAAACGAGAGATGAAGAAGATGGAGAAAATCAGAAAATGAAAGAAAGCGACTATGTACAAATGAGTTGGGAAAGAAGTGATTTGGAAGATATAGTGTTGGTGATTTAATTTACAGAAATAAAAGAAAACAAATAAAAATAATTACTTACCTTCTTTTCACCAAAAGCTTACCTTGAGTTTTTAGCTACGATGTTACCTTGGATTGGAGGCAATCAGCGCATAGCCCATAAGAGTAGATTTTTGGTCTCTTCCACATTACATCATCAAGACACTCAAGCATGAAATGATACAGAGAGACTCACAATTTCATCGTCATGAGCTATCGGTGGCACTCGCAAAGGCAAGGCTCTTTCGATGCTTTTATACTCACTTGGAAGACAGTTATACCAAAAAGAAAAGTGAAGTAGAAAAGAAGAAGAAGAAAACTAAAAAGAAGTACATACAAAGAAAGAACATGGATTCGATTTCATAACGGTCAAAGAAAAGGAAGAAACCTTACACCAGTGTCACTCTCAGCTCAAGCTTCATTCTTGTTCTTCGATGAAAGTCGATCTCCTCTGAATTACATAAATGAAAACTAAAATTACATGAAAAGAAAAACAAAAACCTAAACTAAGAAATGAAAAACTAGTCTAAATTCTATCTCTGCATGATCGTCCCATTTTCAGTGAAAATACTGGCCTTTTATAGGCAAAAACCCAACGTGCAGGATCCCGGGGAGATCGGGGGAGCAAACGCTCCCCCTAACTCCCCAACCAAGCCGCGAAAACGCGGCTTTGGCCGCGTTTCCGCGGCCAGGGTGTGGCCAGATGGCCACACCCTATTGGTGGATCGCCCTGGTAATTCCTTCTGCTTTTATCTTCAGTTGATATTCTCGTTTGAGTCCAGTATTGTGACGAAATGGCCTTGGATTCTTGGCTTTAACCGATCGATTCTGAGAGGATTCTTCTCAACCGGTTTTCAACCTATTGATTTTGCCCTGATTCAGTGAGCTCGAATTAATTCTGATTTAACTCAGAATTTTGGTAGGCTTTGGGCTCATTTCTCTTCATCTCCTTAAGGAATGGGCCTTCAAATAAATTAAGCATTTAATTAAAACAATGCAGCTTTTATTCTATAATAAGTATGAAAATATGATATTAAATATGCAACATTAGCGACCAATCATCTACCCTAACTTAGGTTAGATTTTTTCTTTTTATTTGTTTGCTTATTTGTTTGTTTTTCTTTGTTTGTGTTAACATTTCCTGTGTGATATGGCTTATAACAATAATTTTTTCAATTTTAAAGGTAATCTATATTACACCCCGACCTCTTTTTCGTATATTACCAACCCGGCATATCATAACTTTAACCAACCTAGTGTGCCAGATTGGTCTTATCCGAATCATTACATCCCCAGTCCCAATACTATGAACAAGACTGGAATAATCATCACTACTCTTCACAGAGTCAATGAGGATACAACTCCCCCGAGTCATATTGTCAAATACCCTACCAATATCCAGCTTCATATACTCCTTCTCCCGAACAACCATTTGAAGAATCAATTGATTGGGAAAAGAGGATGGAAGCCTTAGATGAACTTGAGCGACGAATTCAAATTTTAGAAGACTCAAAATCCCGTAAAAATTTTCAAGTCACAGATCCTTACTCTAATTTTCAAGGAGAACATGCCAACTTAAAAAAGAGTATGGAAACCATGATTCAATATCAAAATGATCTACTCGATATGATAGAAGTAAGAATTAGTAGATTGGAGAACATGCGTAGGAATAAGGAAACTCTCCCTATTCAATCTTTGACTATTTCTAACACTTTTAGCCATATTGATAAAAATCAAGAATCATGGTATCTTGAAGACTTTGACCAAGATTCAGTTTCACCACAAAGCCTCGAACTTGACCAATATCATCCCATTGACGAATTGAAAAGTTTTCATTTTAATGAGATTGAACTTGATCATGAATGTGAACCCGATCCCTAACTTTGTGATTCAGCTCCATCTTCGAGTCTATGTTGACTCCGGTATTCTACCCAATTTGGACCAATTTCCTGAGCCAACATTTATTCCCGTACCCATAGATTTTGAAATTGAATCACCTATTTTGGATAGTCACATTCCATTGATGGGAAAAGAATGTGAATATCAATTCTTGGACTTGGACTCAACGCTTGAACCAAAACTAACTCTCGAACCCCAAGTTGATTTTCTCGAGTTTATATTGGTTCCTGAACCTATCATTCTTGAGTCCAAGTCAACCATTCCACCAAGTCACATTCTTTTGTTAGAAATAGGTATAGACCATGATGACTCTGTGATGATTTTTCAGGACTGGTCATGTAAAGGGAGTAAGTTTCACGATAGGATCTTTCATGATCCTATTCATACTTGGGACTCTAAATATGTAAATAGAAAAGAGGTCAATAAAGGTAGGTTCCATGAACCACCACATTATCTTGATTGGGTAGCAACGCTTGACCCAATCAGACCACCACCGGAACCACCACCTTAAGGTAATATTTTCCTTCCCTTTCTTCTTTTTCATGCATCTATGCATTAATTCATACATTGAGGACAATGCATGAGATAGGTATGGGGAGGGTTCTAACATAACTTAGGTTTTTTTTAAAAAAAATTAACATTTTCTTTACTTTTAAAAACTTTTTGAAAATAGAAATAGTATTTTGACATATTTTTGTAAGAAATTAAGTCAATTTTAAGGAATAGGAAAATATAAATTAGGATTTCTTATACTTGATTAAAATAAGATTATTTGTTTGATTTTTAGGGTTAGAAAGATAATTTGTCAAAGTAATTTAGTCTTGATCTTTACCTTGATGAAATATGCACACTTCATACACTTACACACTTAGGGTTCAAAAACAAAGATTCTTATGCCTTAAAAAAAGAATAAAATATCTATGAAAGATGAACAAATCTAATTATTGATTAGCTAGGTGCTTTGGCCTAAGTAAGCCTTGGTATTTATACGAAAGATGATTAGATAAGTTTGAGAAAAAAATATATATAAATTCTCTGATTAAGCTGGGTATTTGTGCCTAATAAAGCATAAGTATTCACGCCTAAAAGCAGTTCATATAATAAAATCCTTAGTTTTGTGGCCTTATTTGATCGAGTCCTTAAGTCCTTGGGGTGTTTTCTCACCCGGTGCCCTAAGACCGTTTGGTTTGGGAGTCACCGATTAAAGGCTCGTTATATGGGCAGGTTAGAAAGCCTAATAGAACTAATGAATAATACCACCAAAAATAAAATAAATATAAATATATATATTATAAATAAGGCAAAAGAGTTAGAGTTAAAGAACCATTAGTCAAAACTTCACGGTCACAAAGGTGCATATGACTTAGGGTAAAGTAATAGACTAGATGAGAAGCACAATTTGACTCCTTACTTTGATTGATAACAAATTTTTGAATAGAAACTAAGTTTAGGAATGAAAAATTCAATTTTCCTATAACTTATAGATTACTTAAATCTTACAATAATATTTTAAATATTTTTCTTTCAAAATGTGTTTTCAAAATATTAACATTTTTCTCTTTCTTTTTGGATTTGTGGGTGCAATCTATTGAAAACCCTCACGAGACAAAACTCGTCCTCTAGGGGTAACCTAGAGGTTTAACGGCTTGTTGCATAAGCTCAGTGCAATCGCGTGACCTGCGAAAGTGGTCTAATAATCTTTGGTTTAGTGTTGTTGTTTTGCTCGAGGACGAGAAAAGATAGGTGTGGGGGTGTGATTGCACACATTTATTACATTATTCTTTATTACATATCCACATTTATCATGTAATAAATCTGCTAAATTCTTTATCTTAAATGTTTATTTTGCAGAAGATAATCACGGGGAGAAAGAGGATAAAATTAAATAAATATCAGTTAAATTCAAATTTAACTAGATCTATTTGGTTAGAGGAGGATGATCCCAAATCCAGTTGGTTAAATTCAATTTTTGGTGAATCAAGTGGTTAAAGCTAAAGATCAACCGAGGATAACGTCAAATACAGAGTCCAAATCCAAAGAGATAAATGGATAGAGAGAAGATCAATAAATGGATAGAGAGAAGATCAATAGATAAGATGAAGCAATTTTGACTCAGATTCTGGCTGGATACATTTCAATATTTGAATCATAACTTTCGCTACCAGAACTCAAATCTGATGATTCAAGATGATCCAGAAAGAGGACTTAAAGGGATACAACTCTTAAGTTGATCATTATTTTAAATTCTGTCATTTGATAAGCTATATTTAGAAAATAATACGCGAATAAGCTACAGATTAGAACTGAATATCTACATCAAATCAAGTTTGGAGATAAGAGGAGGATTCAAATTCAGAAATAGCCAGCTTCCCTTATCTTCATACTCCTCTAACCTCTGCATTTCTCCTATAAATACCTGCAATCTCAAAGGTAAAAGAACGACCATGCAGAGATAGGAATTAGTCCATTTTTCCATTTTTTTAGTGAAGGTTTTTGTTTTTCTTTTCATGTAATTTTCAGTTTTAGTTTATGTAAATCAGAGGAGATCAGAGTTTCATAGGAGAATGAGAACGAAACTTGTGCTGAGAGTGACACCGGTGTAAGATTTTCTTCTTTTCTCTTATTATTTTAAAATCGAATCTGTAGTTTTCCTTTTGTATGTACTTTGTTTTTCTTCTACTTCTTCTTCTCCACTTTTCTTCTTTTGGTACCAAATTGCTATCCAAGTGAGTCTTAAAGCATCGAAAGAGCCTTGCCTTTGCGAGTGCCCCCGATAGCTCATGACGATGGATTTTGAGTTTCATTCTGTATCACTTCATACTTGCAACGTCTTGATGATATAATGTGGAGGGGAATCAACTCTTATGGGCTATACGTTGATCGCCTCACTTCAAGGTAACTTCATTGCAAAAGATTCAAGGTAAGTATTTGGCCAAAGGAGGTAAGTAACTTTTAGATTCTTTTCTTTTTATTCTTTAGTTTAGAACACCACAATCTACCACTTCTTTTATCACTCCTTTTCCATTTCTTTGTACATATCATTTCTAGTTTCTCCATCTTCTTAATCTACCATCTTCTTCCTAACTCACTTTAACCTAATTTTTCTGTTTCTCTTTACAAGAAACTAAAGAAGAACTTTAACCATTAATGGTAGCATAAAAGAGAACTTGCTAGAAAAGCTTCCATCGCTAGTCCCTCCTTGTGGATCATGACCTGCATAGCCACTTGCTATTGCGGTAGAATTGAGTAACTTGCACTTTTCGTTCTTAGTTCTGAAATTCTGTATTTCTGTGTGCAGGTTAAACATCAATCATTCCCCAACCTGGAGAATGCTCCTGAAGAGGCTCAATGCGGGGTTGCGGACGAGGATATCTTCTGAAGGATGAGGCAGCATGCCCAAGGAGATATTGTTCTCGAGGAAGACGACTGTATTTATAAGAAGGGCGATATTCTCAGGAGCTTGCCTCATCAGGCCCACCAACTAATGCCCGGAAAGTGCTTTTGGCCGGGTTTTTATTAGTCTGGCTGAAAAGATGTGTTATACCATCTCCTTCTAACGACGATGTTCTCCCCACTACTCTATTATCGGCCGATTGTTTGGTACACGGTCGTTCTCTAGGACTTTTTCCAACAATGGTGTGCTGCATTCGACGGGGTCTTCGTGCATTAACGGAGGCTTTCTGCAGACCACTGACGACGAAGAGGGAAAAAGGTACTATCTTACCCCATTATGGACCGAACCCCAGGATCAGATTACCATACACCTACCTAAAGGCATGCTTGTTTCTTCATTGTCCGGCTATTATTCAAGCTAGGGAAGAGCCTCCAGAGGGTGTTCGGATGGCGCACTTTCGTCGGTTCGAAGGATCTTCATGGTCACGGATTTAAGTGGCCGTGATCCGTAAATTATTATGCCGGCACGACATATACAGTCTCTTTCGGTGTTTTTCCTACATCCACGAAGCAGGATATGGTGAGGAGTTCAAGGATTTTGGGGACGATAGGACATCGTTGAGCCGAGGAGTCTTCAAATGGCTGGTTAGCATCCAGCCTTCTAACCTGGTATGCAGGAGCGGAGATTCTTGCTACCTGGAGCTATATGTCCCCAGCCGATTTGCTCGTCAGTTTGGATATGACCAACTCTACGTTGGCAATCCGAACATTAACCTGGCCTTCATGGGGGCCGGATTGACGACGCTCGCGCTTGGCGATATTTCATCGCCGGTTGTACCGAGGCACGATTGTGCATGTCATTGAGGACCCCAAACTGATTGATGACTTTAGGGTTCTGCCAATGGACAGGATTTCCAATTCTACACCAACCGAATTCGTCATCAACGCCTTCAGCTTAAAGTGGATCACCCAGTGGATGAAGCAGAAAGTAACTATGAAGGGAGAGGGCAAAAGAGTCCTGGTGCCAGGCATTCCAAAATTTATCGCCACCGTTGATAGTGAAGCTTCAGACGCCGAAAGCCCTCACTTTCAAGATGTTGTCGGTGCTGAGGTACCAACAGATGCTCCTGGCGAGGTAGGCACGGCTCCTATGGAGGAGGTGGAAGTCGAAGAGAAAGAAGAGGAGGATCCCAATGTTCACTTCAAGCGGAAGCGAAAAGGTGAACCTCGCAGGAAGAGGTTGGTGAAGAAGCCCCATCGCCATACTCCTGCTGTTGCAGAGAGCGAGTCGGCTGTAGTTGCCCCTCCTTCTGCCCCGTTAGTTATCAAACTATCGGCGCTAAAAAGACAATTGACAAAGCTGTTCTAGGCTTGGGTAAGACCAGTTCCCTTTTGCAACATACACACACACACACATACATATATATATATGTATATTATTTTTTTATTTTCTCTTCTCTTATGCAGCTAACTTGTTTAAATTGTGATTCAGGAACCGGAAAACAAGAGAACAAGGGGATTATTACGATCCATTGTTCACCTGCCGGGAGGGTGACGAAGCCAGTTACTTCGTTGTTTCTGAGGATTCCGAGGGTGGTACGGCCAATGTCGGTCCCTCCGGTGCTGGTGCAGAGAAGGAAAGCCTGGCGGCTTTAGGCTCAGGGGAGTAGTTCGCGGACCCTGTTACAAGTGAAGGAGAACCCGACATTGCTCCAGCTACTGAAGATGCTAGGACCGATGAAGATCTCCCTAAGACTGCTTTTGGTGCCTCTCCTGTCACTGCCAAGGTTTCTTTTATGGAACATATTGAAGTCTGCACCGTCGTCGAGGGAGCCCCAGGGGACATTGTCGTTGAGGCGGTTGGGACGATGTCTGCCATGACTTCATCTCCCATTTGTAATAATATGGTCATTTGCAAGCAAGCTTTACCTGATATTTTTTATCCTTGTTTTAATAAAGTACTCTTGCAGGTGTTCCGCCTCTAGATGCATCAGTTTCAAGAACGATCCTTCCTGGAGAGTTCAGGGAGGATACAAGTACTTCTCAGCTGCTGTGGATGTCACAGAGTTGGACGTCTTGTATCGTGACCTGCCATCTTATCAGCCGGAGCCTACTGGTGAGTATGTGGTGACTGAGGAGATGAGGGCTGCTCTTCCTTCCACGGAACCAATCACATTCCCAGATGAATCGGTTGGTGAGATGACGGCAGAGCAGATTTGCTCTGTTGGTCGACGGAGCAGTCGACCGATATGGACCAAAGTGCATTGTGTGCACTTCAGTTGACCGTGCAGTCGATCGACTGCAAGAGCTTTGCTCTCGGTTGGGTCCGATCGACGCCCCCAGTCGAGCGACAGAGAGCTTTGCTCTCTGGTTGGGAAAATCGATCGATCGACCGGTCGACCACTATCCCCAACGGTCAGAAATCTGATCATTGGTGGTCGACAGCTTGGTCGACCGACAAAAGGATTTCTTTCTGGTTTTTTCCAAACGTTATTCCAATTTGTCTTTTAATTGTCTTTTACGGATTAGTCACATATATTGCATACACATTGTCACCTTACCATACTTTTTAGCTAATAAATCCTATTAACAAGTCTTCTTCTTCTTTGTTTAATGTAGGCCCAATTGCTAAAAGAAAGGAATGAGAAATAAGCCCAAAAGCCCACCAAATTCTGATTTAATTAAGAATAAATTTGAAATCAAGGAATCAGGGCAAATCTTGGCATATCAGAGAGGTAGAAAACTGGTTGCAAAGAATCCTCCCTGAATCAAGCAGTTGAAGCCAACAATCAAAGGCTGTTTCGTCAAATCCTGAAGCTGAAATGAGAAAACTAGAAGAAGATAGGGGCAAATCACCAAACCAGAGAGACCCACCAACTGGGTGTGGCCACATGGCCACACTAGGGCCACGGAAACGCGGCCCTAGATGCGTTTTCGCGGCTATGTGGTGTCAGTTGGGGGAGCGTTTGTTCCCCCAATCTTCCCGGGATCCCCCCTTTTGGTTTTTTCCTATAAATACCAGTTTCAACAGAGCAAAAAGGAGCGAAGACGAGGATTAGAATTTTTGTTTATTTTCTAAGGATTTAGGCTCTTTGTTAGATAGTACAAAAGTTGAATTTTTGTTTTCAATTTATAGTCCAGTACAAATACTTGTGAGAGAGGAATTGAGTGCTTGTACTTGAAGATTGAAGTGACATCAATACAAGAATCGAGCCACATTTTCTTCCACTCATATTACGGTATGTCATGCGTTATTTACTTGCCTTCTTCTTTATTTTCCATGAGTAGCTAAAATGATTTTCTGGGCTCACTATTGTACCTCTCTCCAATTCTTCTTCTCTTCTGATTTTAATGAAAAAGACCCAATGAATCATTTGCATGCCTAACTTAAAGCCTTTCTTCTTGAAAGTGTTCTTGAAGGCACATGAGGATGGGTTTTGATTTTTGAACTCCTACTTCTTTTAAGAACATTTCTTGAACTGTTTTTATTCCATACTTGCTTCTTCGCGCTTGATGATTTAACATTCAATTCAAAACGTTTTCTTAAAGAAAAGAGTTCACTTTTTCAACCATCTTATGTGCTTTACTTCAAACTTTCTAAAGTCAATCTTAAGTTTTGCCTAAGATCAAGTTGAGGCACTTAGGATTTCAATAGAAGAATGAACGGTTGAGTAGTGAGATAGTGAGCCCAGATTTTCTTCCTTATTATAATCAACAAAATAATTTTCGAGCTTTTTAAATCACCTTCTCCAAAGTCTTCTCTAAAGTTGCAATTTCTCTTTTAATCATCTCCTTCTTTCCATTCTCTTTTCACTAAAAAAAAACGAACACAACTCTTTGTTATTAAACGAATCACCGAAAAGCTTTTATTGCATTCCTCCTCGTGGACACGACCCGTTAGCCACAAGCTACACGGTAAATTCTTAACTCTTTGATTGTTCTTTCATTTTTACAATCAATTTTTGGCGCCGTTGCCGGGAGGGAACGGTGTGTTTGTTTTTTAACAAGTTTGGTGTGTTATTTCAGGGACTTGAAGATTCAGATCTAGCATTCAAGCTTTGCAAGAGAAGACTTGTAAATTCTGTGCCCCTACTCTCGAAAGTAGGAAACAGAATTTCAAGAAATTGCGTTGCAAAAGTTTAAAATTTCATTGGACTACTAAAACTTTTTTTGCAGGACATATTGCTAGCAAAAAAATTAAGTTTTTGTACGTTATATTCTTTCTATTTCTGCTATCCACCATCCCTGTTTTAACCCAACAGTAATTTGAGTGATTGTTAATTGCTTAAAAAAAAACGTTTAGACTTGCATTCTAGGCATTTGTCTAATTACGTTTACTTTACAATTACTGTTGAAGAGAGTTGGAGATAAGGTACGTATGCATAGCATATAGTTTAGGAAACATTCTTGGGTGATATTTGCTTTTGAATGTTACTTTTCTATATCTTGCACACTTTGCACAATTAACTCTAAGGGCAAAACCCAATTCAAGATAAGGTGGGGAAGTCATTACTCTTCCTTAGCCCACAAACCATCTCCAAGCACGCACAACCTAAGCCTAAGTAAAATCTGATAGACTTTGGCCTTAGGGACATCTCGAACTCACTAGGAGATTATCCTAAGGGGGAAGGTGTTAGAAATTGACTCCTGCCAAATCAGTGTCTAGGAAGGGGATTGAGGGCCAAAAGCCCGAAGGTTGGTGGTTACTTAATTAAAGAACGTATTTGACGGATAACCTCCCACCAATCTTGCCCTGACCTGGCTGATTAGCTTGTGGTCAAAGTCTACATTATACCTCCTGTGGACAATCAACTAGTTAGGAGTTGTCTAGGTCGAGGTTACCTTAGATTAGGCTTGGTTGATTACTCTTGTTGACTGTTGGTAAACTTGTTTGTGATTGTGATTGTGTTTTGTATGCAAGTGTGGTCAAGAGACCCTAATTCATCTAGGTTGACTAGAAACACATCACCACCCAAGTTTGAACCAAGACCAGATCAGGTAATGGCTCAATCAACATCATTGCAGGATAGGTTCTACCCCATTAGAACCTCACTTCCATCTTGCATTCTACTTCCATCGGTTGGTGAATACAATTTTGAGCTCAAGCCTCAATTCATCAACACACTCCCTAAGTTTCATGGCTTAGAGTCCGAAGATGCTTACTTCTTCATAAGAGAATTTGAGGAAGTATGTCTAATGATGAAAATCTCATACCTTGTAGGCGATGCTATTAGGTTAAGATTTGTCCCTTTCGCACTTAAGGACCTAGCAAAGAAATGGCTTTACAGCTTAGCGGCCGGTTCTATCACATCTTGGGATGGTTTCATCAAGGTCTTCTTGAAGAAATTCTATCCAATTCATAAGACCGCCCTCATTAGGAAGACAATCATGCAATTCAAGTAAGAACCGAGTGAACCGTTCTGGAGGTACTTTGAACGCTTTAAAGACCTCCTTGTCCAATGTCCACATCATGGAATAGAGAAATGGCGGTAATGCCAAATTCTTTATGACGGTTTAGACTATTCTACCAAAACCCTCTTAGAAAGTATGTGCCAAGGGAGATTCTTGCAGAAGGATGAAAATGAAGGATGGGATTTGTATGAAAAACCTAGCTGAAAAGACCATCCAATGGGAACCTACTAGTAAGACCTCTAGGAATCCTAACTCCATCTCTTCAAAAGGAGGTCTCCATTCTATCGAATCATCTATCGCTAATGAGGTTAAGTTAGCTAACCTAGCAAGAAGACTGGAAGCTCTAGAAACAAAAGAACAAAGTCCAGTCAATCAAGTCAGCCCAAACCAATTTCTAACTCCGGGCTGTACTTACTGCCAATCCATGAATCATGTGTTCGAGGAGTGCCCTGTGTTTCAGGCTCAATAACAATACCATGAACCGATGAATGCAGCCTTTTCAAGGCCAAACAATAATCCTTACGAACTAACGTACAATCCGGGCTGGAGAAATCACCCTAATTTCTCATGGAGCCAAAATAACAATCACCATTCACGATCAAATCATGCTACCACTTCCATCATGCCAATAATTCTTCCAATCATCAACCCAACTTTTTCAATTTCCATAATAATTCTCCCAATCATCCACCTAACTTTTCAAACTATCAACAGAACTTTCCCAACCAAGCTCCACAATCCCCCTTCCAGAATCCTCAACTTGAAAGGAGAATGACTGACTTTGAAAGAAACATGGAAAGATACATGAAAAACCAAGATTCTCTCATGCAAACTATACAGAGGTTAGAGGTTCAAATGAGCCAACTAGCCACTCCACAGAATGAGAGACAGAAGGGTACCCTGCCTAGTCAGCCAATAACCAATCCGAGGAATTCTCAACAAGCTCATTTGGCTGAGGATAATTAATTAAATCAATGTGATGCAGTTCATACTGTTGGCCCAAGGTTACAATCACCCGTTTTTAGTGTGTTTTGATGATTACAAAACATATATAGTTATTTGTACTAATCATGTTTGTTGTTTTAGTGTGTTTCAGGGTTCTAATGAAACTAGAAGTTTTCTTCCCTAAAGGAAGGTGTTTTGACTCAAGTCACCTCAATTAGGGCTCAAGTATCAAACTTGCAAGATCATATGGAGAAGCCCACTTGAAGAACTTGTAGTCCTTTAGAACCAATGTAAGAAATAGTTTGTTAAAGTTTGAGTTTTGAAAAATTGGCTCTAGGATACACACACACATATTTGTATACAAGTTTTCATGTTTGAGCATTTGTTTCTAAGTTTCATGCCTTGACAAAAAATACATGACTCTAATTTTTACAAAGATATATATCATGTTTGTTTACCCTTCCCTAGCATGATACTTAGCTATCTTTACTTCAAAATATTTTACAAAAATTCCAAGTTCTGTTTTCTTACTGTTTTTCTATTTCAGGCAAGACCGACCGACCGGACCGGTCGACCGGAGCTTGTATCTAGGACGTGCACGCTTGTGCATGTCTGTCGGCCGACCGTTCGGTCGACCGACTGAAAGCAGTTTTGCTCTCGGGTTTTCTGGGTCGACCGCCCGGTCGACCGCCTTCAGAAAACTGTGTTTCATTTTAGAGGACGGTCGACCGAGCGGTCGACCCGAGCCCAACGACTCCTTACCAGCAGGGTGGACGGCCGACCGGACCGGTCGACCGCCAGGCCTGCAAAGTCCCCAACGGCTCTTTCCTCTTTGGTGCAATCTGAAATCTGTTTTTGTGATCTATTTTTGGCAGACTTTTTCTGAGTTTTTGGAGATCTTTTCCATATCAAATAAGCTTAAAATAAATTAGTTTTAACCCTTTCCTCTCCCTATAAATAGAGGAGATGGGTCTCTTGCAATATACCAAGAAAAATCCTTAAGTTTTCAAAGTTTTAAAAAGAAAATAAAAGTGTTTAAGCTCTCCATTTTCCCATTCATTTTTGAGCTTGTTTTCAGTTGTGTTTTCTAGCAAAAATCATTCTACAACTGAGTTTTTCTCACTACACTTCTTAGAGCCAAAATTCCCTACTCAATCTATAAGGAAGTTGTAAAGAGAGAAGTGTTTGTAAAGAGTTTGTGGTCCTTTTAGAGATCACTTGGCTACTTGTTACTCTTTGTTCATCTTATGGAGATACCTCTTCGGTAGAGGTTCTTGTAAGTGGTGGAGCTCGGTGCTCCGGTCTTTGGTAGACCTTGTAAGCATCCTCGGTGGATAGTGGAAACCCTTCACGGAGGTGAAGGCGGGGATTAGAGCAGTGGCTCGAACCTCGAAACAAATATCTTGTGTTTACGATTGCTTTGCGTTCTTGTCATTCATTTCTATTTGCTTGTGTTAATTGCTTTCATATACTATCGCTTGTGTGTTATAAATTGTGTGCATTTCACCATTGCATTCATACTTTGCCATTATCGATCAAATCTCATACAACAAGGTTGCATTGTGCACCTCCAACTCATATTCAAGAGGAATCACGAGGAAGGAGTTCAGAGCCCTTCACCGGGTATACGGCTCCTAGTCTTGTTTTGAGAGATCGTTGCATCATTCATCCATCTCAGTTTTAAAAGGTTATTAGATTAGCAATTACACCTATTCACCCCCCTCTAAGTGTTTTTTAATTGGTATCAGAGCTTGGACTCTAGGCTCTTGGTTTAACAACCTTAGAGAGATCCTAATTTTGCTAATCACTTCATTCTTTTTTCATACACTCTCACTTAGTAAAAATGGCCGATGGTATTAAGACACCCCTAAGTTTGATGGACTTAACTTTCCTATATGGAAGGTTAAGATGACCGTTTTCTTGCAATCTCTAGGTAGTCGAGTTGCAAAGGCCGTGACCAAACCCTTTAGTGCACCCCCCGGTGATGCATCCACTTGGTCCGAAATTGAGACTAAGGAGTTTGATGCCAATTCTAGGGCTCACTATGCACTACTTCAAGCCCTCAATGATGATGACATTTCTAGGGTCATCCATTGTAAATCCGCATTTGAGATTTGGACACACTTGCTAGTAACACATGAGGGGACCTCATAAGTGAAGAGGGCTAAGATAGACCTTCTTCAGTCCCAATATGAAAACTTTTGCATGCAAGAAAATGAAACCATAGATGATATGGTTACAAGATTTATAAAGATCACTAATGGACTTTCTTCTCTAGGTGATGGCATTGATAATGACCAAAGAGTTAGAAAGATCATCCGGGCTCTTCCTCCCTTATGGGAAGTAAAGGCAACTACCTTGAAGGAACTTAATGACAAGGAGGAGATGGAGCTAATTGGTCTCATTGGGAACCTCAAAACCCATGAGATGGAGAGAAAAGCTAGGGAGGACATGGCTCCTTCCAAGAAGAAAACAATAGCCTTCAAGTGTCAATCCTCACACTCCGATGAAGACAATGAAGAAAAAGATGACGAAGAGCTCTCACTTCTTGTAAAGAATGTTCGGAGGATGTACAACAAGGCTAAATTCTAAGGAAGAAAAAGATGGCAAGAAGAAAGGAAAATTGTTTGCTTTAATTGCAAAATACCGGGTCACATTGTTGCGGAGTGCCCGGATAAAGCAAAGCCTTCCACCTCAAAGAAGCCCTTCAAGAAGAAAGCAATGAAGGCTACATGGGATTCCGAGAGCGAATTCGAGGACGAAATCGACACCGCCAACATGTGCTTCATGGCTAATGAAAGCACAAGCAAGGTAACCTCTTCCACTTCTCTTAATGATGAACTTTCCATGGATGAACTAGGAGAAGCTTTTGTAGAATTATCACATAACTATGATTTTCTAAAGAAAAAATATTTAAAAATGAAAAAGGAAAATGAGACTCTTAATCATCAAGTATTTACCCTTTCTAAAGAAAAAGATGACTTGCTCTCTACTTTAGTTACTACTCAAAATGATTTTGATAAGTACAAGATTTCTTGTAAAGGCAAGTCCCCACTAGTTGATCCTAATGAAATTACCATGCTTAAAGAAAGAATAGACTCATTAGGAATTGTTTTGAAAAATTTTGAGTTTGATAAGAAGAAAATTGAGGCCATGTTTCCTAAGAAACAAGCCCCTAAGAAAAATGCTTTCCATGCTCATACTCATGTTCATACCACACAACCTTTACATCGTGGCAAACCCCCAAAACATGCTCACACTTCACACACTCATCATGCATTCATGTATGGTAAAGTGTTTTCATGTTCACATTGTGGACATAAAGGACACTTAGCCAATTTTTGCTATGATAGACTAAATGCATCTCTTCATAATGTTTGGGTTCGAAACACTAACTTTCAAGGACCCAAGAAAATTTGGGTACCAAAATCAATGAATTTGTTAAATGATGTAGGTACCTTCCAAAGCCCAACGACGTAGAGGATTGTGGTATCTTGATAGTGGTTTCTCAAGGCACATGACTTGGGACATCAACAACTTTGCAACCCTATCAAGATACCATGAAGGTGGCACCGTCACCTTCGGAGATGATGCCAAGGGTAAAATTATCGGTATTGGTAATGTTAAACTTGGTACATCCCCTTTAATTGAAAATGTTGTTTTAGTTGATGGCCTCAAGCATAACCTCTTGAGTGTTAGTCAACTTTGTGATAAAGGATTTGTTGTAGTTTTTGATAATGTAGTTTGTAAAGTAATTGATAGAATATCTAATACTTGTGTGTTTTCCGGTTTTCGTAATAATAATGTCTATATGATTGATATGTCTAATATGTCTTGTAATATTACTTGTTTAAAAGCCCTCGATGACTCTTGGTTGTGGCATAGAAGATTAGGCCACATTTCTTTTGACCATATATCTAGGTTAAACACAAAGGAAATGGTGAAAGGTATTCCTTGCTTGAATTTTGAAAAGGACCGGGTTTGTGACGTATGTCAATTTGGAAAACAAACCAAGTCTTCTTTCAAGTCAATCAAGGATATCATGACATCTCGTCCTTTGGAGTTGATCCATATGGATTTATTTGATCCTACTCAAACAAAAGTGTAAGTGGGAATCGGTTTGCATTTGTTTTGGTTGATGACTTTTCACGTTTTACTTGGGTTTTCTTTCTTGAACGCAAAAACCAAGCCTTTTCACATTTTCAAGCCTTTAAGAAAAGAGTTGAAAAGGAAAAAGGTACTTCAATTTTAAGAATAAGAAGTGATAGAGGAGATGAATTCATTAACCTATCCTTTACCACTTTTTGTGAAGAACATGGAATAAAGCATGAACTATCTTGTCCTAGAATTCCACAACAAAATGGAGTAGTTGAACGGAAAAATAGAACATTACAAGAGATGGCTAGGACAATGCTTAGTGAATATGGTCTACCACATTATTTGTGGGCCGAGGCCGTTAATACATCATGCTATATATCAAATCGTGTTTTCTTGTGTAAAAATACTTCAAAAACTTCTTTTGAAATGTACTTTTCTAAAAAATCAAATGTTTCATATTTCAAAGTTTTTGGATGCAAATATTTTATTTTAAATACAAAAGATAACTTAGGAAAATTTGATGCTAGATCTTATGAGGCAATTTTTTTGGGTTATTCTAATACTAGTAAGGCTTATAGAATCTTCAATAGATCATCTTTGACTATTGAGGAATCTATACATGTTAAGTTTGAAGAATCTAATTTGTTTGTTAAGAATATTGTAGAAATAGATGCATTGGATGAAGACTTGGAGAAAGTGACCTTGGAGGATACACCTACGATGGAAGGCAAGCCAAAGGATGATGAAGGAAGTGAAGCTAATGTAGAGGAGGCTCAAGGAAATGAAAATCAAACAATTGAAGAGGAGCCTACTCAACAACTTCCAAAGGATTGGAGATACAATCCACATCATCCCAAGGACCTTGTCATAGGTGAAGTATCAAAAGGGGTAACCACTCGCTCTAAACATCATAATTTTTGTGGTCATTATGCATTTATTTCTCATGTTGAACCCAAGAACGTCCTCGAAGCCGAGGCCGATTCATATTGGTTGCTTGCCATGCAAGAGGAGCCCAATCAATTTGAGCGCAACCAAGTTTGGCACCTTGTTCCTAGGCCCCACGATAGACCAACAATTGGAACTAAGTGGATCTTTAAGAACAAGTTGGATGAATCGGGTAACGTAGTTAGAAATAAAGCTAGGTTAGTTGCCCAAGGTTACACTCAAATCGAAGGAATCGATTTTGAAGAAACCTTTGCACCCGTAGCACGGCTTGAAGCCATACGGATGACACTAGCATTTGCCTCATATAAAGATTTTAAATTGTTTCAAATGGATGTTAAGAGTGCTTTTCTAAATGGTTTTATTGAAGAGGAGGTGTATGTTGAACAACCCCCCAGGTTTGTTGATCCTACACATCCGGATTTTGTGTTTAAATTAGATAAAGCTCTTTATGGTTTAAAACAAGCCCCTAGGGCTTGGTATGAAAGACTTTCTTCATTTTTAATTTCAAATGGTTTTAAGAAAGAAAAAATTGACACAACTTTGTTTACAAAACATGTAGAAAATGATATTCTTATTGTGCAAATTTATGTAGATGATATTATTTTTGGTTCTACTAATGAATCTCTTTGCCAAGCTTTTGAATCATGCATGAAGGAAGAATTTGAAATGTCTATGATGGGGGAACCCAACTATTTTCTTGGACTCCAAATCAAGCAAAGGAAGGATGGGATCTACATCAATCAAGCCAAGTACACAAAGGAACTAATCAAAAGGTTCGGGCTTGAAGGATCTAAAGTGAGCAAAACTCCCATGGCAACAACCACAAAGCTTGATAAGGATGAATAAGGTAAAAGTGTAGACATTAAACTTTATCGTAGCATGATAGGTAGTTTGTTATATTTAACAGCTAGTAGGCCGGATATTATGTTTTCTGTTTATCTTTATGCACGTTTTCAATCTTGTCCTAAAGAGTCTCACATAATTGCGGTTAAACGCATAATTAGATACCTTAAGGGTACTATTGAAATGGGTTTGTGGTATCCAAAAACCGGTCAATTTTCAATGACGAGTTTTTTGGATGCTGACTATGCGGGTTGTAGGGTAGATAGGAAGCACAAGTGGAACATGTCAATTCCTAGGTAATTGTCTTGTATCTTGGTCTTCCAAAAAGCAAAATTCGGTAGCCCTTTCAACCGCCGAGGCGGAGTATGTTGCAGCCGGAGCTTGTTGTGCACAAGTTCTTTGGATGAAACATACTCTCCTTGACTATGATTTGCATTTTGATCATGTTAAAATATTTTGTGATAATACTAGTACAATTCATATGACAAAGAATGCAAATCAACATAGTAAAACCAAACATATTGACATTAGATATCACTTTCTTAGAGATCATTATGAGAAAGGTGATAATGATATTGTTTATGTTTCTACCGATTTTCAACTTGCCGATATTTTTACTAAACCATTAGATTATGCTAGATTCTCTTTTATTTGTGGTGAGTTGAATGTTTGCATTATGGATTCTTAAAGAAAATTTTTTTTATTGTTGTTTTGTTTGTTTTGTTTAACCCTTTTTGATGTATGACAAAAGGGGGGAAAAAGAATAAGTTTGTTGTTTATTGTTTAAAAAGAATAAGTTTGTTGTTTATTGTTTATTTGAGTTTTTGACAAAACTATGTGTTTTATGCTTTATGAATTTTTACTTCTCATAGTCATTCTTTATACATAGCATTATTTGAGGGGGAGCTTTCCAAGCTCTTCTTCCCTTTTTGTTTAAATAACTTATATGTTTTGTCATCATCAAAAAGGGGAGATTGTTGGCCCAAGGTTACAATCACCCGTTTTTAGTGTGTTTTGATGATTACAAAACATATATAGTTATTTATACTAATCATGTTTGTTATTTTAGTGTGTTTCAGGGTTCTAATGAAACTAGAAGTTTTCTTCCCTAAAGGAAGGTGTTTTGACTCAAGTCACCTCAATTAGGGCTCAAGTATCAAACTTGCAAGATCATATGGAGAAGCCCACTTGAAGAACTTGTAGTCCTTTAGAACCAATGTAAGAAATAGTTTGTTAAAGTTTGAGTTTTAGAAAATTGGCTCTAGGATACACACACACACACACACATATTTGTATACAAGTTTTCATGTTTGAGCATTTGTTTCTAAGTTTCATGCCTTGACAAAAAATACATGACTCTAATTTTTACAAAGATATATATCATGTTTGTTTACCCTTCCCTAGCATGATACTTAGCTATCTTTACTTCAAAATGTTTTACAAAAATTCCAAGTTCTATTTTCTTACTATTTTTCTGTTTCAGGCAAGACCGGCGACCGGACCGGTCGACCGGAGCTTGTATCCAGGACATGCACGCTTGTGCATGTCTGTCGGCCGACCGTTCGGTCGACCGACTGAAAGCAGTTTTGATCTCGGGTTTTCTGGGTCGACCGCCCGGTCGACCGCCTTCAGAAAACTGTGTTTTATTTTAGAGGACGGTCGACCGAGCGGTCGACCCGAGCCCAACGGCTCCTTGCCGGCAAGGCGGACGGCCGACCGGACCGGTCGACCGCCAGGCCTGCAAAGTCCCCAACGGCTCTTTCCTCTTTGGTGCAATCTGAAATCTGTTTTTGTGATCTGTTTTTGGCAGACTTTTTCTGAGTTTTTGGAGATCTTTTCCAGATCAAATAAGCTTAAAATAAATTAGTTTTAACCCTTTCCTCTCCCTATAAATAGAGGAGATGGGTCTCTTGCAATATACCAAGAAAAATTCTTAAGTTTTCAAAGTTTTAAAAAGAGAAGAAAAGTGTTTAAGCTCTCCATTTTCCCATTCATTCTTGAGCTTGTTTTTAGTTGTGTTTTCTAGCAAAAATCATTCTACAACTGAGTTTTTCTCACTACACTTCTTAGAGCCAAAATTTCCTACTCAATCTATAAGGAAGTTGTAAAGAGAGAAGTGTTTGTAAAGATTTTGTGGTCCTTTTTGCGATCACTTGGCTACTTGTTACTCTTTGTTCATCTTGTGGAGATACCTCTTCGGTAGAGGCTCTTGTAAGTGGTGGAGCTCAGTGCTCCGGTCTTTGGTAGACCTTGTAAGCGTCCTCGGTGGATAGTGGAAACCCTTCACGGAGGTGAAGGCGGGGATTAAAGCAGTGGCTCGAACCTCGAAACAAATATCTTGTGTTTGCGATTGCTTTGCGTTCTTGTCATTCATTTCTATTTGCTTGTGTTAATTGCTTTCATATACTATTGCTTGTGTGTTATAAATTGTGTGCATTTCACCATTGCATTCATACTTTGCCATTATCGATCAAATCTCATACAACAAGGTTGCATTGTGCACCTCCAACTCATATTCAAGAGGAATCACGAGGAAGGAGTTCAGAGCCCTTCACCGGGTATACGGCTCCTAGTCTTGTTTTGAGAGATCGTTGCATCATTCATCCATCTTAGTTTTAAAAGGTTATTAGATTAGCAATTACACCTATTCACCCCCCCTCTAGGTGTTTTTCACATACATTGAGGTCAGGAAAGAGAGTTGATAATCAAGTGTCAACGCCAACCAATCCCATTCAGCGCAACCACAATCAAGCATCCATCTCATCTAATCCAAATCCTTCCAATTCTGATGAATCTAAAAAAGATAAGTCAACCAGTCAGGTGCACTAGCCTATAGTATCATTTCCTAATAGGCTGAAAAACAACAAGCAAAATCTACACATGGACAAGATAATTGAGATATTTAATCAAGTGAAGATAAATGTGCCACTTTTTGATGCCATCAAACATGTCCCTTCCTATGCTAAGTTTCTTAAGGACATGTGCACCAAGAAGAGAAAGACTAATGTACCAAAAAAGGTCTTCTTAGCCACTAACATTAGTGAGCTACTATCGGGTCCGATCCATGTCAAGTACAAGGATCCAGGTAGTCCCACCATTGCCTGCACAATAGGACAAGCCGAGATTAGTCGTGCACTTCTTGACTTGGGGGCAAGTATCAACTTGCTTCCATTCTCAGTTTATCAACAACTCGGGTTGGGTGATCTTAGTCCAACTCGAGTCACCATCCAACTAGCTGACGTTCAGTAAAAGTTCCAAATGGGGAGATTAATGATGTCCTGATCCGGGTAGGGGAGTTCATTTACCCTGTCGATTTCATAGTTCTGGAGACACAACATGTGTCCAGCTCCAATCATAGGGCTCAAACTCCTGTTATCCTAGGGCGACCATTCCTTGCTACTGCCAATGCCATCATCAATTGTAGGAATGGGTCCATGAGGTTAACCTTTGGGGACATGACTAGAGAAGTCAATGTCTTCAATCTACGAAAACAACCCCGCGATATTGAGGACCAAACATTTGAAGTCAACCTAATTGAGAACTTAACAAGTGAGCATCGGGAAGAATTGAAATTAGAAACTGAGTATGACTTCGGTTTAGAGTCTGACGACTTTAATCTTGATCAGGTTGTAGATTCTGATGTGAATTGGGCCTCGAACCCTATTCACCAATAATGGAGCCAACAAATTTGACCAGTCCTTCCAGTGAGCCTACCTCTTCCTTAGAATTGAAAGCTTTACCTGCGCATCTCAAGTACGTCTATCTAGGCGAACAAGAGACCTTTCCTGTCATCATTGCCTCCCATTTAAATGACGGGGATGAAGAAGATCTTAAAGCTATTCTAAGAAAACATAAGGAAGCCATTGGTTGGACTATGACCGATATAAAGGGATTAAGTCCGACCATCGTTCAACATCGCATTCATCTCAATGAAGACGCCACACCTAAAAGAGACCCGCAGCGTAGGTTAAATCCTATAATGCAAGAACTTGTTCATGATGAAATTGTCAAACTCTTAGACAATGGGATAATTTATCCCATTTCTGATAGCCAATGGGTCAGTCCTGTCCACGCGGTTCCAAAGAAATCCGGTTTCATCGTAGTGAAAAATGAGAACAAAGAGTTGGTTCAAACTCGACTTCCCACAAAGATCCAAGTTTGCATCGACTATAGGAAGCTTAATGCTGCAACTCGTAAGGACCATTTTCCACTTCCTTCATTGATCAAATGCTTGAACGTTTGGCGGGTCACGAGTATTACTGTTTCTTGGACGGTTACTCGGGGTATAATCAGATCCCTATTGCTCCTAAGGATCAAGAAAAGACTACATTCACATGTCCATTTGGGACATTTGCTTATCGTCGAATGCCTTTCGGCTTATGCAATGCCCCAACAACATTTCAACGTTACATGTTGAGTCTTTTCTAATATGGTAGAACGATTCTTAGAGATCTTTATGGATGATTTCTCCATCTACGGAGATTCATTCACTCAATGTCTCCACCATTTAGAACTTGTCCTCCAACGTTGTGCTGAGAAAAATTTGATATTGAATTGGGAGAAATGCCACTTCATGGTAAAACATGGAATTGTCTTGGGTCATGAAATCTCCAAGAAAGGAATTGAAGTGGATAGAGCCAAAATTGAGGTTATTGCTAAGCTTCCCATGCCCACATGCGTTAAGGACATCAGACCCTTCTTAGGACACGCTGATTTTTGCCGAAGATTTATCAAGGATTTTAGCAAAATTGCTAGGCCCTTGACTAATCTGTTAGCTAAGGATGTGTCCTTCACTTTCGATGCTGAATGCATAAATTCTTGGGAGAAGCTTAAGAGAGAGCTTATTTCTGCACCAATCATATCTGCACCAGATTGGTCTAAGCCATTCGAAATCATGTGCGATGCTTCCGATTTTACCATAGGCGCTGTCCTAGGACAACGCACTGATAACAAGCAGCATGTGATTTACTACTCTAGTAGGACTCTCAACGATGCTCAATTGAACTACACTACGACTGAGAAGGAATTTTTGGCAGTAGCGTTTGCCTTAGAGAAATTTCGTCCCTACCTACTAGGGTCTAAAACCACCATTTTCACCGATCATTCTGTTCTTAGGTACCTCATGATGAAGAAGGATGCCAAGGCCCGACTCATTCGTTGGATCCTCCTTCTTTAAGAATTCGATCTTGAGATTCGAGATAAAAAAGGCGTAGAAAATGTCGTTGCTGACCATCTCTCACGGATCCCTAATTCTCCATGCAACAAATTACCCATAAATGAGGATTTTCCTGATGAAAATCTCTTAGCTATCTCTAGGGAACGTTGGTTTGCTGATATAGTGAATTACTTAGTCACAAACAAACTCCATCTCATTGGTCCAAAAACGATATATATCGGTTCTTATCCCAAGTCCGGTATTTCTTTTGGGAGGAACCGTATCTTTTCAATCACTGTTCTGACCAAATTATTAGGAGATGCATTCCCGATGAGGAGGTTAAGAGTGTTCTATTTTTTTGTCACGAACTTGCATGCGGTGGACACTTTGGTCCCCGCAAGACTGCTGAAAAAGTGCTACAAAGTGGGTTTTATTGGCCCACTTTGTTCAAGGATGCTTATGAATTTTGCAAGACATGCCCTAGATGCCAAATGGTAGGAAGGATCTCAAAACGAAATATGATGCCCCTCAACCCAATCCTAGAAATAGAACTCTTTGATGTTTGGGGCATCGACTTTATGGGTCCATTTCCTAATTCATTTGGAAACCAATACATATTGGTTGCTGTGAATTATGTGTTCAAGTGGGTAGAAGCCATTCCTTGTAAAACTAATGATAACAAAGTTGTCATAAAGTTTTTAAAAGAGAACATTTTTTCACGCTTCGGAACCCCTCGTACTATCATCAGTGATAATGGCACTCACTTTTGTAATAGATCTTTTGAAGCTCTTATGCGAAAGTATGCCATAACTCATAAGTTATCCACACCTTATCATCCTCAAAGCAGTGGGCAAGTTGAGGTTTTCAATAGACAAGTCAAGCTTATCTTGGAGAAAACTTTGAACCAAAACCGGAAAGATTGGTCCATCAAACTTATAGATGCCCTATGGGCCTACAGGACCGCTTTCAAGACGATTACAAAAGTGATTGAATTAGAGCAACGGCAACCTTGTCACTTGCCCGTTGAGTTAGAGCACCGAGCCTTATGGGCAATCAAGCAGTTGAATTTCGACTTGACTAAGGCCGGTGACCTTCGAAAATTACAAATTTTCGAATTAGAGGAATTGAGAAATGAGGCCTATGAAAATGCTAGGATCACTAAAGATAGAGTCAAGATTTTCCATAATAAACACATCATAAGAAAAACCTTTGTCCTTGGACAAAAAGTCTTACTCTATAATTCTAGGCTTCATCTTTTTCCAGGAAAACTGAAATCAAGATGGACTGGGCCATTCGTTGTAAAAACTGTGTTTCCATACGGTGCAGTTGAGATCAGTGACACCAAGAATGGAAATGACTTTAAGGTAAATGGTCAACGCCTTAAACCTTTCTTAGAATCGGTGCTGGTAAATGAAATGGCTATGGGTCTTTTTGACCCAGTGTATCGGTAACTTTCCTCTTTTCCATTTTATTTCATGCATTTATACATTTCTTTCATACATTTGGGACAATGCATGAGATAAGTGTGGGGGAGGGTTCTAACATGACAAATATATATATATATATATATATATATATATATATATATATATATATATATATATAAAAACAAAAAAAAGAAAATATATATGTATATAAAAAAAGAGGATATATATATATATAAAAACTTTTTGAAAGGTTAGAACAATATTTTGATAAATATTTTGTAAGAAATTAAGTCAATTTTAAGGAATAGCAAAATCATAATTAGGATTTCTTACACTTGGTCAAAATAAGATAACTTGTTTGATTTTTAGGGTTAGGAAGAAAATTTGTGAAAGTAATTTAGTCTTGATATTTACCTTGATGAAATATGCACACTAAATACACTTACACACTTAGGGTTTAAAAACAGAGAATCTTATGCCTTATAAAAAATATTATGAAATATATATATATATATATATATATATATATAAACAAATCTAATTATTGATTAGCTAGGTGCTTTGGCCTAAGAAAGCCTTGGTATTTATGCAAAAGATAATTAGATAAGTTTGAAAAAAAAATGTATATATATAAATCCTCTGATTAAGCTGGGTATTTATGCCTCATGAAGCATAAGTATTCACGCCTAAAAGGGGTACATCTTATAAATAAAAACCTTAGTTTCGTGGCCTTATCTGCTCGAGTGTTTAAGTCCTTAGGGGTGTTTTCTCACCTAGTGCCCTAAAACTGTCCGGTTTGGGTGTCACCGACTAAAGGCTCGTTACATGGACAGATTAGAAAGCCTAATGAAATTGAGGAATAAATTTCACCAAAAATAAATATAAATAAGGCATAGGAGTTAATGTTAAAGAACCCTTAGTCAACTTCACAGTCACGATGGTGCATACGACTCAGGGTAAATTAATAGACTAGATGAGAAGTACAATTTGACTCCTTACTTTAATTGATGACATGTTTTTGAATAAAGGCTGAGTTTCGGAATAAAAAATTTAATATTCCTATAACTTATAGATTACTTAAAGCCTTACAAATATACTTCAAATATTTTCTCCTTTAAAAATGCTTTTCGAAAATACTAACTTTTTCTCTTTCTTTATGGATTTTGTGAGTGCAATCCACTGAAAACCCTTACGAGACAAAACTCGCCCTCTAAGGGTAACCTATAGGTTTAACGGCTTGTTGCACATGCTCAGTGCAATCGAGTGACCTGCGAAAGTGGTCTAATAATTGATTAGAATTAGTCTGATGTTTTGCTCGAGGGCGAGCAAAAGATAAGTGTGGGGGTGTGATTAGTCACATATATTGCATATACATTGTCACCTTACCATACTTTTTAGTTAATAAATCCTATTAACAAGTCTTCTTCTTCTTTATTTAATGTAGGCCTAATTGCTAAAAGAAAGGAATGAGAAACAAGCCCAAAAGCCCACCAAATTCTGATTTAATTCAGAATAAATTCAAAATCAAGGAATCAGGGCAAATCTTGGCATATCAGAGAGGTTGAAAACTGGTTGAAAAGAATCCCCCTGAATCAAGCGGTTGAAGCCAACAATCATAGGCTGTTTCGTCAAATCCTGAAGCTGAAACGAGAAAACCAGAAGAAGATAGGGGCAAATCACCAAACCAGAGAGACCCACCAATTGGGTGTGGCCACATGGCCACACCAGGGCCGCAGAAATGCGGCCCTACCGCATTTTCGCGACTATGTGGTGTCAGTTGGGGGAGCGTTTGCTCCCCAATCTTCCCGGGATCCCTCCTTTTGGTTTTTCCCTATAAATACCAGTTTCAACAGAGCAAAAAGGAGCGAAGACGAGGATTAGAATTTTTGTTTATTTTCTATGGATTTAGGCTCTTTGTTAGATAGTACAAAAGTTATATTTTTGTTTTTCAATTTATAGTCCAGTACAAATACTTGTGAGAGAGAGGAATTGAGTGCTTGTACTTGAAGATTGAAGTGACATCAATACAAGAATCGAGCCACATTTTCTTCCACTCATATTACGGTATGTCATGCGTTATTTACTTGCCTTCTTCTTTATTTTTCATGAGTAGCTAAATCGATTTTCTGGGCTCACTATTGTACCTCTCTCCAATTCTTCTTCTCTTCTGATTTTAATGAAAAAGACCCAATGAATCATTTGCATGCCTAACTTAAAGCCTTTCTTCTTGAAAGTGTTCTTGAAGGCACATGAGGATGGGTTTGGATTTTTGAACCCCTACTTCTTTTAAGAACATTTCTTGAACTGTTTTTATTCCATACTTGCTTCTTCGCGCTTGATGATTTAACATTCAATTCAAAACGTTTTCTTAAAGAAAAGAGTTCACTTTTTCAACCATCTTATGTGCTTTACTTCAAACTTTCTAAAGTCAATCTTAAGTTTTGCCTATGATCAAGTTGAGGCACTTAGGATTTCAATAGAAGAATGAACGATTGAGTAGTGAGATAGTGAGCCCAGATTTTCTTCCTTATTATAATCAACAAAACAATTTTTGAGCTTTTTAAATCACCTTCTCTAAAGCCTTCTCTAAAGTTGCAATTTCTCTTTTAACCATCTCCTTCTTTCCATTCTCCTTTCACTAAAAAAAACGAGCACAACTCTTTGTTATTAAACGAATCACCGAAAAGCTTTCATCGCATTCCTCCTCGTGGACACGACCCGTTAGCCACAAGCTACACGGTAAATTCTTAACTCTTTGATTGTTCTTTCATTTTTATAATCATTTACCAACTGCTCTTTTGGGTTTTCTCCTCATGCTTTCATCCCCTATAAATAGTGGGACTGTAGAAAAACCCAACAACAAGATATAAGAAGTTTGAAAAAGATTTTATAAGTTTACAAGAAGATTTAGTCAAGTTTTAGCTTTTCTTAAAAGTTTTTCTTTTGGGCCAAAATTCCACATTCTTGATTTCTTTGCAAGCTATTTCCACTACACAAACCTAAAGAGCTTCACCTCATTATCTTGGTTATAGGATTGTGCTTGTGAACCATTTGTGATCAAGTGAAATTCACTGATTTTCTTCTATTATGAAGTTGTAGAGGTTGCAGCCTCAAGTGAGCTAGTAAGTTCCGTGTTGGTGTTGTGGCACCGCGAGAGAGGACTTGTGAGTCTATTGAGTTCTAGTGAGAATTTGTAACGGTTGATGATCTAGTAAGATCGGTCAGAGTGAAAATTATTTATAGTGTTGAAGGCGGGGACGCAGAGTAGTGGCTTGAACCTCGGAACATATCATCGTTTTTGCGATTGCTTACTCTTTCTCTCTTCACTCTACTCTCTCTTTACTTACTTGCACACTTATATTATTTACTTTTTTGCAAGTGTTTCTTCTGTTGTGATTGGTATTTGCTAGCAAGTAAAATTTTCTTTCGTATTATTTGTCATTTAGTATGGCCATCACCTATTCACCCCCCTCTAGGTGATTTACGATTGGTATCAGAGCCTAACCCTAGTTTTGATTTAACCACCTCAGGGAGATCCTTTCATTTGGATTCATTTGTTGCATTTATTATTTATGTGTGCACTTATACTTATTTTCATGGCATCATTCGACTTCTCTAGCATCAAGTCCCTCCCCAAATTTGTTGGGTTGAACTGCCCCATTTGGAAGGTCAAGATGAACCTATTCCTTAAGTCCCTAGGAGTTAGAGCTGCCAAGGCTATTACCAAAGGATTTGTTGAACCTCACGGTGATGAGGATACATGGTCTGAAGCAACCGCCAAGGACTATGAGGTAAATGCCAAAGCCCAATATGCACTTATACAAGCATTAAATGATGATGATCTTTCTCGTGTAATTAATTGCAAATCCGCTTATGAGGTTTGGAATGATCTAATCATTACTCATGAGGGGACGTCGCAAGTTAAGAGATGTAAAGTTGACTTACTTCATTCTCAATATTAAAATTTTTACATGCTTGAAAATGAATGTATAGATGAGATGCTTACTCGGTTCACCAAGATTACTAATGGTTTATCTTCTTTAGGCGACACCATTGACAATGACCAAAAGATCCGGAAGGTCATTAGAGCTCTCCCCAAAGCTTAAGAAGTCAAGGCGATAACTCTTAAGGAGCTCAATGATAGAGAGTAGATGGACTTCTCCGGCTTCATTGAAAATCTCAAAATCCATGAGATGGAAATGAAGATGAGAGATGAAAGGAAGACACCAAAGAAGAGATCAATTGCTTTCAAAGCTACTCCCTCCACCATCGACGAAGAAGATTTATCTAAAAATGGAGATGAAGACTTTGCCATGCTCATTAGGAAAGTGGGTAAAATGTTTTATAAGAAGGAAAGAAAAAGTAATTTCTAAAGAGGAAGACATCAAGGATGATTTGAAAAATAGAAGGAGACATGTCCTTGCTTTCATTGCAAGAAGACGGGCCATCTAATTATGGATTGCCCCTCACTTCAAGCCACTACCTCCAAGAACATGCATAAGAAAAAGAAGGCGATAGTAGCCACTTGGGATGAGTCGGAAATGGATTCTGAAGAGGAAATTAATGTCGCACACGTTTGCTTCATGGCAAACGGAGAGGAGACTTCAATGGTAAATCTCAAAACCTCTTTAGAAGATAATGATTTAACTATGGACGAACTTGTATAATTTTTTGAAGAATTATAAAATAGATATGAAATTTCTCTTGTACAAAATAAAAAATTTTAAAAAGGAAAATGACCTTTTAAAGAATAAGCTAGAAATTATTTGTAAAGAGAAAAATGACTTATCTATTTCCTTTGAGAAAACGAAAAAGGATTTTGATAAATACAAACTAAGTTGTAAGGGTAAAAGCCCTAACATTGATTTTAATAAAAATGATTTTTTGGATATCCAAAAACGTATTGATGTTTTGGATACCACTTAGAAAAAGTGCACATTTGACATGAACAAATTTGCTTTTATGTTTTCAAAGGGAAAAACCCAAAGGAAACATACACCTCATTCATCTCACACGCACCATGAAAAATATGCCCACCATGCACATACACATCAACATAAGGATGCTTTCATATATGGCAAAGTGTACGCATGTGCACATTGCGGCCGCAAAGGCCATTTAGCAAAATATTGTTATGTTAAGTTAAATATGTTAAACAAAAATGTTTGGGTTCGAGAAAGTACTAACCCTATAGTACCCAAAAAGATTTGGGTACTAAAGAATACACCAAACTTGATTGATGTAGATGTGTCATCCTCCCCAAGACATAGGGGGAGATGGTGTCTTGGTGGTGAATGCATCAGAGCTCAAAGAATCAATCGTCATATTGCATCGCTATCAAGAAGCACCTATTTTGGAGATTGCCTATGATATGATAACTTCTCCATTTGAAAATTTCAATTCTAGCTAGATCTATATATGCATAGGAATAGCTGGCTTTTCTTTTGTGTTAATATGCTTTAGTTATGAATACATGATTTTTGTTATTTTTGTGGCTTGCCTAGATTCAAGCTAGTCCGTTAACATTGCCTTTGTTCTTAACTAGCCCATGAATTGCTTCCCATGTTTCCCATGCTCACTTGATTGATAGAATCTTTACATGTATGTATACATAGATTTGCTCATATACATGTATATATATTTTGTTTATATATCTATCTTGTGATTGCGTTTCATATTTAAACCATATTTAAGCAATAAATCAAGATAGCAATTGTGTGCCTCAACTCTTATCTAGAGGAATGACGAGGAGAAGTTCAGAACCCGTTAAGGGTATTCGGCTTCAATATCTTTTTTAAATTGCTTAATATTTGATTTAATTATTGAAAAATATTTTTTTTAATACAATAAGAATAAAAAATTATTTTGATAACATTTTCATATGTTTTTAATGCCTATAAAAATTTTGGTGTTATTTCTCTATTTTTGTATAAAAATATCCAATTTAAAATATTTTTAAAAGCCCTTAATTCATATTTTCTAAAAACTGTTTTTTGGGCAGTCACGGTCGACCGGCTGGTCGACCGAGTTGACCTGATATAGGTTCGGTAGACCGGGCAGTCGACCGAGAAAACCTGAAATACAAAATTAAATAATTTTAGCCTAAGTCGATCGACCGATCGGTCGACCGATTGTAACCGAGAAGCTCTCAGTTTGACCCTGGCCGACCGAGCGATCGACCGTGACTCGGGCTGCTAATTTTTTACCTGTTTTAAAAGCCCTAAATCCCAAATCTCTCTTATTTTCTCTCCTCCACCAACTCTTTCCTCTTCTCCTCCCTAATTTCCTTCATCCCATCTCTCCCAAACACCTTCCAAACTCTATTTAATCCATAAAATTTATTGGAACTCTCCTCAAAACTTCATATTCGCTTATTTTCAAGGAGAAAGTTTGGGTTCTTCAAGGTATAATCCCTAAATCTTCTCAAACATTCTTTATTTCATAATTTTTCCTTGAAATTTTTCTAAAATTCATACCTAAATCTTGTTTATCATCTTCCTAGCTTTATCATGTCGAAGAGGCCTAGATCTGAGAAGGGTAAACAACCCGAATCCTCATCAAACCCCTTTGTTTCTCAGAATGCATCTCATAGGCTTTCTGTTCTCCATAATAAACATGTAATTTCTGGTAGAACTGTTGTACTTGCTGATTTTGAGCACTTGAATCTAGCAAACATTTTGAACACAAGCTCTCTAGAATACCTAGTCGTCACCATTAGGGAACCCGTCTACCCTGAGCTTGTGCATTATTTTTACTCTAATATGACCTTTCAAAACAATCATATCAGATCTAGGGTTCTTGGCAAGAACATTAATATTTCTTTAGATCAATTTGCCCATCTGCTACGTCTCTCCTGTGAGGGTGTAGATATCTATAATGTTGATATATATGATTTTGAATATCCTGACGGTGAATCTTCCCTCACCGCATCTCTTTTACTTCACGATGATGATATCCTGACCATAGTTAGGAACGAGGAGGTGAAGTATTACATGCTCACCGCCCAGGTCTTAGCTAAGATAGTGTTCTATAATCTCCTGTCAAAATCAGGAGAATATATCATGCTCGGGGTTCTGCTCCCCTCTTTATCAATTGCCTTCTGAAAGGCATTAAAGTTAACATTCCTAAGCTCATCATCGATTTCATGGTCTCTGAGCACCTCTTGATCCCAAACCAGCACTTACCATTTGGGATGCTCATTACCCGACTCCTCAAACAGTTAAAATTTGATCTTTCTACTGAACAGTCCATCGAACTGTCTGTTAACATCAACAGCACTCTCCTAAAGAGGTCACGTGCTAGGGAGCGTGCTCCTGCTCCTCAGCCCTCCTATTATTCCTGCTATTGATCCTGGATCCTCTTCAGCTTCCTCATCTTCTTTTGAACCATACACAACTCTCTCTACTCAGCTTCGTGAGCATGATCTGAAGATATCGGCAAATTTTAAAAGGATTGAGTACAGAGTTCAGAATGATTTGCAATATATCTGCTTATCTATTCGCTATCCCAGCCATGCGTCGATGAGACTTATAGTAGAAACGCTTGGCCTGTTCCACTTCCTGGAGGCCACGCACAGCCTTTTCCTGCATCGGGTCCTCCGTTTCACACCTGGGTACCTCCTCCAGCTCCTTCCGAGGCACCAGCTCCTCCTGAAGATCCAGACTTTCAGGAAGAGTGACCCCTTTTCTATTGATGACAAAAAGGGGAGAGAGATTTTGTGGAGTTATCTGGGAGTTTTTACTTTCATGTCTTTATTTATGTACTCTTTTATTTGGACATATAATATTTCGTGTTTAGACATGCGTTTTTATATTGTAGTACTTATTTTGTGGTATGAAACTTGTTTTGAGGTTGGCATGAACTTTTGTATGGACAAATTTCTTTTATGATATCAATGTTGTCTTTGGGAAGTTATGTATCTCTTTTTATGGTTGATATATGATACATATCTTCTATGTATGGCATGTGATGTGTTTATATTCTTATGTATCCTTTGTAAACCAACCATTTTACCACTTGATTTGGAGAATGGAAATTATTGGTTGGTTGGAGGAAACCGTTTATGCATACACCTTGTAATTCTGTTTTCTTGGCATGCATAGATGGGTTGCATAGAGCTTGATTGATATATCTTATCCATATGCTTTTATTGATGCATCTAACTTATATATCACATTTAGATATATGCATGTGTTAGGGGGAGCTTCGCTTGAACTCTCTTCCCAAATTATTTTTGATAACTCCATGTGTTTTTTCAGCATCAAAAAGAGGGAGATTGTTGGCCCAAAGGCTATTAGCCCTAGTTTTGATGATAACAAAACATATGTAGTTATGTTTTTAACAATTTTGTTTAGCAAAGTTTCAGGTAACTCTTTGTTGCATTTCAACTCCATCACAAGACTCACATGTTTGGAAGCCAAGAAGATGTAAATCGCAGAGCCTAAGCACATAGAAGAGCTCAAGGATCAAGTTTACAAAAGAAGACCATTTCAAGATTTGTATTTTTGCTTTTTGCATTTTAGATAGGATTTATAGTCGTTTGTTAAAACCAAGATGATATAAGTTGATAGCTCTGTTGGAATTGACACACACATCTTTCACATTCCTAAAGTGTTTTAAAAAGAGTTCAAAACATTTCTCTTTTCCATTTTCAAAATCAAGTTTTGAAAAAATGAGTTTTGGAAAAACCGTTTTTCAATTTAGAAACGTATTTTTACAAAATATAGTCTAACATTGTTTTGTATTGATTCATGATTGCGTACTAGTTCTATCAAGTCCCTAGAACTCTATCTTGTTTTTAAAGATCAAAGTTTATTTTGTCGGAAAAAGATTGGTTTCAAAAATATTTCCATAACAAACTTTTGGCTCAAGGTCAGTTGACCGACCGGTCGACCGTAGGCAGAGCAGATTTGCTCTGTCGGTTGACCTAGTGGTCGACTGACATGCACCAAAGTGCATTGTGTACACTTCAGTCGACCGTGCGGTCGACCGACTGCAAGAGCTTTGCTCTCGGTTGGGTCCGGTCGACCGCCCTGATCGACCGACAGAGAGCTTTGCTCTCTGGTTGGAAAAATGGTCGACCGACCGGGCGACCGCTATCCCCAATGGTCGAAAATCTGACCGTTGGTGGTTGACCGGCTGGTCTACCGACAGAAGAATTTCCTTCTGATTTTTTCGCAACGGCTGTATTCCAATTTATCTTTTTCTGGGTCTTTTTCCAACGGCTTTTTTGGGTTTTCTCCTCATGTTTTCATTCCCTATAAATAGTGGGACTGTAGAAAAACCCAACAAGATTTAAGAAGTTTGAAAAGATTTTACAAGTTTACAAGAAGATTTCGTCAAGTTTTAACCTTTTCTTAAAAGTTTTTCTTTTGAGCTAAAATTTCACATTCTTGAATTCTTAGCTTGAGCCTTCCCACTACATCTTTGCAAGCTATTTCTACTACACAATTCTAAAGAGTTTCACCTTCTCATCTTGGTTATAGGATTGTGCTTGTGAGCCATTTGTGATCAAGTGAAGATCACCGATTTTCTTCTATTGTGAAGTTGTAGAGGTTGCGGCCTAAGTAAGCAAATGAGCTCCATGTTGGTGTTGCAGTACCGCGAAAGAGGACTTGTGAGTACATTGAGTTCTAGTGAGAACTTGTAACGGTTGACAATCTAATGAGATCGGTCATAGTGAAAATTCTTCATAGTGTTGAAGGCGGGGACGTAGAGCAGTGGCTTAAACCTTGGAACATACCATCGTGTTTGCCATTGCTTACTATTTCTCTCTTCACTCTACTGTCTCTTTACTTGCACACTTATATTGTTTACTTATTTGCAAGTATTTCTTGTGTTGTGATTGCATTTGCTAGGTTTCTAGGAAGTAAATTTTTATTCCGCATTATTTGCCATTTAGTATAGCCATCACCTATTCACCCCCTCTAGGCGATTTACAGTGATAGGTAGAGGAGGCGATAAAAACGGCGCTGTGAAAAACAAAAGAGGAGTGGTTGTCGAATCGGTAAAACAAAACAAAAAAATATAAACAAAGTAGAAAGTGAAGTGATTTGAAAAGTTATTTAAAAAATAAAATAAAAAAGAAGATGAAAATTGTGGTAAAGAAAATGAAAATGATGATGAAGAAGATGAAAACAAGGATGAACTAAGAAGACGGTGAAAACAACGATGAAAAGATAAAAGAAGAGTTTTGAAATCATTTTTAAAACAAAGAAAAGAAAAGAAGGAAAACAATGAAAGAAAACTGATGGCTACTAACTGCTATTTTCTCCACTAACATGCTAACCTCTTAGTGATAGTTTTATTGATCATCAATAATGCATATTATTATTCACATTTTGAAGCTTAATTTTTGTTAAAACATGAATATTTAATTCATTTATTATTTAGTAATGTGCAAGCCTCCATAATCCAAGAGAAAGCTCAAAAGAAGCCCAAAAGCCTACAATTATTATGAAAATAAAGATTAATTGAGAAGATAAAGGAAGCTTCTAGTCTATCCCATTTAAATTTTGGTTTTAAATTAATTTAATTTAAAACCTAGTGGAGAAAAAGGATAAAATAAGATAAATCCTCATCCCAATCAAAGATAGAGGTGAAATTCCTATTCAAATTCTAGTTGCTTGCACCACAAATCCTAGAAGATGAAGGGAATAAAACGAAATCTATTTGGAGAGAGAAGGAGATCCAAAACTAAATTCGGATTTTGGATGTAACTTGCTTCTCAAGTTACCTAGAGATAAAAGATATTTCAAAATTCGGGGATCAAACGAACATTTCGAGGATAGATCCCACATAAACGGACAAGATGAAGCTACGCGCCAAAGCGCGTGACCAGACTCCACAAAAGAGTCGCGGCCTCCCCTTTTCGCCTTGGAAACGCGGCCATCCTGGGGCCGCGTACATCGAGTTTTTCGGAAAGTGTTGTACTGGGACTCTACTTCTCAAATATGCCTATAACAGAGCAGAGGCATCTCAGAGATTGATTATAGGATTATTTGTTTAGCCATTTTATTTTTGAATTTCTTTGTACTATTCTGCTTTTCTAATTGGAGAAGAGGATTTGTGAAGAAGAAGAAGAACTTGTAATTGGCCGATGACATCCATTAATAAAGGTTCATTATTCTTTTCATTTTCTTGTTATTTAATTTAGTTTTTATTGTTTTAGTTTCTTTTGTTTTCTTCTCTTTTTTTTTCTTGTTGATGCAACTTTCTTTCTTCATAATTAATCTTGTTAAAAAAATATGAATAACTAAATTAACTTGTAGTTTGTTAATCTCTCGATCAACTAAGTTTAGTCTATGTAATATAAACTGATTGAAATTCATGCTTAATAGAAACTCTAGGATTGAATTGATAATTCTTGAAGCTGAATAATTAATTAAGTTAAATTAATTTAAGGTTGCACTTTTTCATGATTATTTTTAGTTAATATTTAGAAACTTTGATAGCATCTTGTTAGGCTTAAAAGATTTTTCTTATACTATGCTTAGAAACTAGGATGAGATAAAGTTTACTTATAATTAGTGTACTCTAATTAGGGTTTACTATATTTTTACTCATCTTACTTGATTCTCAATCATAACCATAGGTTAGATTTTTATGGCTTCAATATGATGTTCTTCCCGCTTAGACTAACACTTAGTTGTGGTAGATGATTAGTAAACTATAATCTCCTTTGCTTAATTAAATCCTTTTTCTTACAATCAATATTCTTTTTCCAAGCTATTTGTTAAAGAATTCGTTCCGAAAAGCTTCTATCGCATCCTTCCTTGTGGATCGACCGTCTAGCCCTTACTACGTGGATAAATTGAGAAAAGACTAAGAACTTCGAACTTTAACTTTGACTTTACTTTCAATTCAATTTCTCTTCCTCAATCATAATTGCCTCACATGGATCCTTGGCCATCACTAGTACTTGGCTTCTTTAAAAGCTTTTCAAAGCATTGCTCATAAGATTGTTCTTCACATTCAAACACATCTAAATCACACAACAATGTGCAAGTTACTATTAGATCATCAAAATCAAGTAGAGGTGAACATAAGATAAAGAAGACATTGCAAGTTAGCTTTTTAGTGGTTAGATGTTAGAATGTTAGAATGTTAGAATCCATCATCATGAACTATCAATAGCTCTTGCAAGAGCAAGGCCTAGTAGAGGTTATTAAATTCATGTGGATTATGAAATAA
Source organism: Agave tequilana (assembly GCA_038442645.1). Classification (NCBI taxonomy): domain Eukaryota; kingdom Viridiplantae; phylum Streptophyta; class Magnoliopsida; order Asparagales; family Asparagaceae; genus Agave; species Agave tequilana. Next base: position 63,283 of record JAVJIF010008393.1, read on the forward strand.
GTGGTTAGCTAGTTGTGGTTAGTAGTTAGATTGCCATGGAAAGAAACTAAGCATCATATAGAAGATAAAAAAGATCACAATAGAGGAGAAAGGAGACACGTTTACATAGATTGTCACTCTCTATTACATCAATATATTTCTCTCTATCCAGAATCAACTCAGCCCTACTACAAGATCTAAAAAGGAAAAGAAAATACAAAACAAAAGAAGAAGAAAATCTACACTAGCCTACACTAAAGAGAAGAAACCCTAATTCTCGCAGCTCTAACCACCATCTCAAGTCCAACAATGCAGTATTTATAGGAAAAGGCAAGCTATGGATGACAAGATGAAGCCACACATCAAAGATCGACGTGTGGGCCCACTAAAGTGCAGCGGAAACATGACTTTTGCAACGTTTCTGCAGCAATACCAGGGACTTAGGTCCCTGGTTTTTTCATGCTCCTTCGTCTTGCTTCTGGGATCTTCCAAGTATCTTCTGTTTTGCGCACTTGGCATGTAGTAGTCCAGAATCATTCTCCAATTTTTAGGACTAAACTACCCTCTCTAGAAGCCACTTTCTTGCTCTTCAAGAAATCCCATTTAATTATCCGAAAATTTAGCTTTAAATAAGGATTTGTTACCACTTTGCCCTTCTCCTTTTAATTATATGTAACAAGATCCAAATGAGAATTATTAGCAAAGTAATTAACATAAATTGGTAGGAAATGTGATGATGATGTTAATTACACCCCCACACTTATCTTTTTGGTTGTCCCAAGTAAAATAAGAAAATTGAAAAAAACTAAACTAAGAAAGTTATTACACCACTTTAGTAAGGGACGCGATTGCACTGAGCGTATACAACAAGCCGTTAAACCTCCAGGTTACCCCGAGAGGAGGAGTTTTGTATCCTGAGGGTTTTCAGCAGATTGTACTCACAAAATCCATAAAGAAATAAAACAAAATTAGTGTTTTGAAAACACATTTTGAAAGAGAGACAAGGTTATGAAATATTTTTGCAAAAATTTAAGTGACCTAAGGTTATAAGTCCACCAAAAATCATTCTTTCTTAAACTTAGTCTAGAAGGAAAAACTTATCTTCAATTAAGGTAAGAATTCAAAATTGGACTGAATAATTTTATCCTTTATAAAATCTAGATAATATGTCCTTTATGATAGTGAAGATTTCTGAGATTTCAACTCTAACCATCAATCCATTTATTTATATATGTATATTTTTTTCCTTCTTCCCTTAGTTTTCTAGGCTTTCTAGTTTACCCGAGAGTGAGCCTATGACTCCTAGACTAGACGGTCTTAGGGCACCCGATGAGAAAATATCCCTGATTGTTATTCATTTTTGCATCATTCTTCACATCCATACCATGCATTATGTTAATAAAAATGAGCTTTTTAATCTTTTTCTCTCTAAATTTGCAGGTCCACATTTAATGGAGAAGAAGGCCCATAATCAAGGATATATAAAGAAAATAAATGGGATTAAAAGAAAAGCCCAAAAGATTAGCCCAAGATCTGGAGCCATCCACGCATATACCCGGAGATTCTAGAAGATCCACGTGGCCAACAGACCGTAACAGAACCGCAACAGAATTCGCTGGCGCAACGGCCAAGATTCTGCCGCGGAATCGCGGCTCTAGCCGCGGATCCGCGGCAGGAATCTGGCCTTGAGCCAGCGATTTGATCCAACGGTCTGGATTCTGGAGCCTTCTCCTCTGAGGCCTATAAATAGACCCCCAGGGCTCTGCAAGAAAAGGAGGAGAGATTGAAGTGAGAGCTTGTAATTTTTAGATTTTTTTCTCTAGGTCTTAGTGCTCTTATAGTCTTCTTCTTCCTCCTAGAAATTCTGCAAAAAAGAGAAAGAAAGAGAGTGAGAGCTTGTAATCCAAGGGGAGACAACTTGAAGCAAGGATTAATCCAATCTTCCTTCTCATCTATTACAATTTCTAGTGCTTTACATTTCTTGCATTTACTTTCTTCTTGCTTTACTTTCATTGCACTTTTATTTCACCATGAATTGTTGTTTTCTTTCTCTTGTAATGGATAGCTAACTTCCTCTAACATGACTAGCTAACCACTAACTTTGCTAACTTCTAACTCTTGGGTGAATGCTAACTTTTAAATCTTACAAATGTTGAGTCTCTTTCATCCCCGATGAAGATGATGGGTTGTTTTCATTCTTGGCGAATTCTTGTTGTAATTCCATATGATTCATGTGTGTCTCATTTAGAGCCTTGTCTTTAGAACAAGTGCCTTGATGGAACATGGAGATGGATCACCAACCATATGCTATTTGTTGTACAACTTTCTTACTTCAATGATAACTTGATGTATGGCCTTGAATGACTAATGAATCTTATATCTTCTTCCTTAGCATCCCTTGAGTGACACTCCTTGAGTCCACCATTGAACTTCTATCTTGAGAGCCGATGAAATCAATGAGGCTACAAGACAAGTCCAAGAAGATAACCCATTTATCAAGTGGGAAAGTAACTTGACCAACAAGCAAGACAAACATTTGCCGATGAATCAACATGAGGCATGCATCACCATAATGGAGATTAGTAAGTTAGCAAATTAGAAAGGTTAGCTAGTCATGGTTTCTCTCATCTAAAAGTTCTTCGAAGTTTTCTTCTCTTAGTTTTCTTTCTAAAGCTTTTCAAGTTTTCTTTTCTTTCTTTACCTCGCTTTTCTTTTCATGCACAAATCCATCACAAATTCTTTCACCTATTTTTCCATGTCTTTTTCATTCTTTTGAACATAGAAGAACACTCGTTTTCTTTCTTCATCATTCAACCGTTAAAGCTTTTATCGCGAGCTCTCCCTGAGGATCGACCCGTATTAGCTATACTACTATGGTGATTCGGAAGGAGTATATTAAACATTGTGAATACATTTTGGAGTGAGTAAGCACCTAAGGTTGTTTCTAAACCTTCTCTCTTTTGTTGAATATTTGTGCAATTCTACTCCCTACTCTTTCCCTATCAAATTTTTGGCGCCGTTGCCGGGGAAGAGCAAACGGTTTTTCATTTGAATTAGGAACTAAATGAGTTTTCTTCTCTGTTGCAGGTTACAGGTTGAAGAAACAGGAAAACTAGCATTGCAGTAACATATAAGTGGCCCTGGGCCTCTGCTCTAGAAAGCAGAGACCAGGTGCCCTCTGATTTGCCGCGTTTCCACGGCCAAAGCCACGGTTCCGCAGCAAAGAGGAGTGAACTACTCACAATTTTCTGCAGGGTTGCTTGCTCTGCAAAATAACAGCTGCTGCAGTACTTAATTCTTGTATGCTTCACCATATTCCTGCTAATAATCAACAGTAAAATATTGGTTGCAAAGTTAAAAATTGATTAGACGTTTGCATTTTTTAGGCACGTGTCTTTTCAATTCATTTACTTTACTGTTGAAGAGTGCTGGAGCAAGGTACGTTCGCATTGCATATCGAATAGGACTCACTTCTTGGTTGATTTTTATATCGCTTTGAGTGAACCTTGTTTGCATATCTGTACACTTGCATAAAATCAATTTTAAGGGCATCACCCAATAAATAAGATAAGGTGGGGGATTTCATCACCCTTTCCTTGGCCCAAAAATCATTTTCCAAGCACTCACAATCCCAAGCTTTTAATAAAATCTGATAGACGTTGGCCCTAGGGACATCCAGACTTAGTAGGAGATCGGCTGAAGTTGGGAGTTGATTTTGATTCATACTCCAGTCAAATCAGTGTCTAAGGTTGGGGATTAAGAGGTTACGCCTCGAAGATACCGTGGTTTGGCGTAATTAAGGCCCGTTGCTTACGCACGGATACCTCCCACCGTATTTTGCCCCTACCTGGCTGATTAGCTGTGGTCTGATTCAGGCAACAACCTTCTTTGGTTCATTGAACAGTTAGGAGTCGTCTAGGTCCAGGTATCCTAGATAGCTTGGGATTGATTTTTCTTTTATTGTTTGTTATTTTCATTTTCTTTCCGCTGGTGTGATCGGTGAACGTTATTTGTGACTGTATATGCAAGAGTGGTACCGGGATCCAGATTCTGCAAGACTTGTTAGAATTTCTACATTTGCACCAATACCACCACTTAACACAATGGAAAACAACGTTTCGCTTCAAGACAGATTCTACCCGATTCGCACCTCCCTTCCATCATGCATTCTTCTCCCTGTGACTAATGGAAATCATTTTGAGCTAAAGCCAAAATTCATTAACACACTTCCCCGATTTCATGGATTAGAATCTGAGGATGCATATTTCTTCATTCGTGAGTTCGAAGAAGTATGCGTAATGATGAGAATTTTCCAGTTGACTGAGGATGCTGTTAGACTTAGGTTCATACCATTTGCGCTGAAAGATTTAGCTAAGAAATGGCTTTACAATCTTCCCGCCAGTTCGATATCTTCATGGGATGATTTTGTAAAACTCTTTCTTAAGAAATTTTATCCCATTCACAAGACAGCCCTCATGAGAAAGAACATAATGCAATTCAAGCAAGAACCAAATGAACCGTTCTGAAAATATTTTGAGCGCTTCAAAGACCTTCTAGCCTTATGTCCTCATCACGGCATAGAGAAATGGCGGCAATGCCAAATTATCTATGACGGACTTGATTACCAAACGAAAACACTCCTTGAATCCATGTGTCAAGGGGAATTTTTAAAGAAAGATGAGAATCAGGGGTGGGATCTCTTTGAAGCCTTAGCTGAGAAAACAATTCAGTGGGAGTCATGCCCAGATAAACCCACTCCCACCACTTCCAGAACCAGTATGCATTCCATAGAATCCTCTATAGCTGCTGAGGCTAAGATAACACAACTGATGAAGAGGATAGAATTGCTTGAGTCAAGGAAACATTCTACTGTGCACCAGGTAAACCCACCACCTGTGGTCAAACCGGGTTGCACCTATTGCCATGATCTAAACCATGTATTCGAGGAGTGTCCTGTATACCAGCCTCAAACATACCAGGAGAATACGAATGCCGCTTTTACCAGACCCCGCCACAATCCACTCTCCAATACATACAACTCGGGATGGCGAAACCATCCAAATTTTTCTTGGAGTCAGTCTGGTCCTGAGCAACCTAGGCAATCATTTCCACATCCATATAATGCTCAGTCTTACACTCCCAGTTTCAATCAGAATTCACCAAATTTTCACCCATATCATAATCCACCACAATTCCAGTCTTATCAGAGTCCACCACATCACCAAACGAATTTCCAGCCAACATATCAACAACAACCCCAGAATGATTCAGACGAGAGAATCTCAAAGTTGGAAAAAATGATAGAAACCTTCATAAAAACCCAGCATCAGGAAATGAATAAAGTACAGGTCCAGATAGGGCAATTGGCTAAATCTGTAAATGAGAGACAAAAAGGTATGCTACCAAGCCAGCCATTGCCCAATCCAAAAAATCACTTCCCTCTACATGAAGTGGAAGACATGGGCCCCAGTCAGTGTAATTCTATTCATACTCTGAGATCTGGGAAGAGGGTAGACAATAAGGTTTCTAATCAATCATCCAAATCAATGCCAAAACCAACACCTCCAGTTCCAGTGACACCAACTCCAGACAATCAATCTTCCAGTTCTGAACCATCAACTTCCAAGGCCAAAGGAAAGGAAAAGGTAGATGAGCAACCATATAGTCCTATTGCACCATTTCCAAATAGGCTAGCAAGTCCAAACCGAATGCTCATATGGAGAAGATCAGAGAAATGTTTAATCAAGTCCAAATCAATGTCCCTCTTCTAGATGCCATACAACAAGTTCCGTCATATGCCAAATTTTTAAAAGAAATGTGCACTAAGAAGAGGAAAGCCAAAGTCCCTAAAAAAGTCTTCCTAGCTTCAAACATTAGCGAATTGCTCACTGGGCCAATTCCTGTGAAATACAAGGACCCAGGGAGCCCAACTATCTCTTGTGTCATAGGACAGACTACAATCAATAGGGCACTACTTGATTTGGGGGCTAGTATCAATCTCCTTCCCTTTTCCGTGTATCAACAACTAGGGTTAGGCGACCTTCGTCCGACCCAAGTTAAGATACAATTGGCTGATCGTTCTGTGAAGATACCCAAAGGGGAAATCATGATGTCCTTGTCAGAGTTGGGGAGTTCATTTACCCGGTCGATTTCATAGTTCTTGAGACACAACCTGTGTCTAACACTAATCATCGGTCTCAAACTCCTGTTATTCTGGGACGACCATTCCTTGCAACAGCAAATGCAATCATCAATTGTAGGAATGGATCCATGAGGCTAACCTTTGGCGACATGACTCGAGAAATGAATGTCTTCAACATAGATAAACAACCTCGTAAAACAAAAGATCAAACATATGAGGTAAACTTTGTCAAAAACGATTGTGAGGAAGAGCGTGACAATTCCGAAGATGAGTTGCTATTTCTTAATGAGTTATTCCAAAATGAATGCAACCATCTTGATGTGAATGATCCCAATATTCGAGTACCCTTTCAAAAGGGGAAAGTTGATTTGGATGTCTTCACTTTTAAAGAGCCAACAACGAATATATTCCAAGAGGATATAATTCACGAACCTCCAATTGACATACTGTTTGAAGACCTCTTCAGAGATGAGCTCATGTATTTGGATGAACCAACTCAGGCTGTTTTGCTTAATGAGACATAACCAGGGGAGAGTGTTAACCTCAGCTTTGAGGATATATATGAGGCTGAGTTGGAATTTCTTGGAATCTAGAATAAAGAAGTTTCAAAGGAAAAGAGTGATGACAGTGGCAAGTTTTTTAATGAACATTGTGGTGATATGAGGATGAACCATCTTAAGCGATTGAACTTGGAGACACCAAAGACTCAAATAACAATTCAATTCGTTTCCCAACGGAGCCCTATTAAACGAACCCATTGGAACGATGGGAAATGGGCTAGAGGAATACGACCAAAGCAGTCTTTAGTGGTGGAGATACTTTTTCCCTGTAAATAATTTTGTACATCTTCCTATAAATAATTTGAAGCTCTTTTCAACCCCTATAAATTCTATCTTCCCTGTCTTTCTCCCTCAAACCCCAGAACAAAAGCCAGATCTGAACTCCCATCTCCAAGCACCGACCCGGCACCACCGCTGGTCCAAAGCAACGAAGGGAGTGATTCAGTTCCATTACCTATGTCATGCATATTTTATCTTGCATACATTGAGGACAATGCATGAGATAGGTATGGGGGGGTAGATTCTAACCTAGGATTTTTCATTTTCTTTTTAGGCTTTTTCTTTCTAGGATTTTCATTTTCTTTTAGGTTTTTATTTTTTATTTTTAGATTTTACCTTTCTTTGTAGATTTTTTATTTTCTTTTAGATTTTACTTTTTAGAAAAAAAATAAAAAATAAAAAAAGGAAATTCTTGATCCATGTTTAAAGAATCAAGCTTGACTTTAGGGATTAAGGAAACTCTTAACTATGATTTCTAATTATAAGTCGAAAAGAGGAGTTTTGTTGGATTTTTAGGTTAAGTAAAAAAGGATAAGAAAGATAACTAGATTTTAATTCTTTCTTTAGGATATATACATTAAACATAATGAGGGATTAATCAAAGACTTTGTGACTTTATTTACATATATATATAATAAAAAAAGAGAAAAAAATAATAATAAATATAAATAACTAAATAACTACTTAGCCACTAATTAAGCTGGTTAGCTGTGCCTCAAGAAGCATGGCCAGTCATGCCTAAAGGTGGTTAAGTCCTTAGTATTCGTGGCCTAGTTTACTCGAGTCCTCGAACCTTAGGGATGCATCTTCATCTGGTGCCCTAAGACCGACTGGTTTGGGAGTCATTGGTAAGAGGCTCGTTACAAGGGTAAATTAGAAAGCCTAAGGAAGTTAAGAAAATGTAAATAAATAAATATTGTATATAAAAAAATTGTTATATATATATTAGTAAATAAATGAACTTAGTCTGAGAAAGATCCTTCATATTTATAGATGTATATATACTAGGATTGATGCAAAATCTGGTCTTTGATCTTTTCCTTAAAAACTTAACCTAAGTTGAAGACAAAACTCTAAATAGACACTTATAAAAAGAATGACGAGTTTAGGGCAACCTGAAACCTATAAGATCAAGTAAGATTCTTGAAAACATGGATCAAAAATTTTCACTAACACTTTTTATTTTTCTTTATGGATTTTGTGGGTGCAATCCACTGAAAACCCTCAGGAGACAACACTCCTCCTCTAGGGTAACCTAGAGGTTTAACAGCTTGTTGCACGTGCTCAGTGCAACCGTGTCACCTATGAAAGTGGTGCAATAACTTAGCTAGGATTCTTTTTCTTTTTTCTCTTTTTGCTCGGGGACGAGCAAAAGCTAGGTATGGGGGTGTGATTGTTATTCATTTTTGCATCATTCTTCACATCCATACCATGCATTATGTTAATAAAAATGAACTTTTTAATCTTTTTCTCTCTAAATTTGCAGTCCACATTTAATGGAGAAGAAGGCCCATAATCAAGGATATATAAAGAAAATAAATGGGATTAAAAGAAAAGCCCAAAAGATTAGCCCAAGATCTGGATCCATCCACGCATATACCCGGAGATTCTAGAAGATCCACGTGGCCAACAGACCGTAACAGAATTCGCTGGCGCAACGGCCAAGATTCTGCCGCGAAAACGCGGCTCTGGCTGCGGATCCGCGGCAGGAATCTGGCCGTTGAGCCAGCGATTTGATCCAATGGTCTGGATTCTGGAGCCTTCTCCTCTGAGGCCTATAAATAGACCCCCAGGGCTCTGCAAGAAAAGGAGGAGAGATTGAAGTGAGAGCTTGTAATTTTTAGATTTTTTTTCTTTAGGTCTTAGTGCTCTTATAGTCTTCTTCTTCCTCCTAGAAATTCTGCAAAAGAGAGAAAGAAAGAGAGTGAGAGCTTGTAATCCAAGGGGTGACAACTTGAAGCAAGGATTAATCCAATCTTCCTTCTCATCTATTGCAATTTCTAGTGCTTTACATTTCTTCCATTTACTTTCTTCTTGCTTTACTTTCATTGCACTTTTATTTCACCATGAATTGTTGTTTTCTTTCTCTTGTAATGGATAGCTAACTTCCTCTAACATGACTAGCTAACCACTAACTTTGCTAACTTCTAACTCTTGGGTGAATGCTAACTTTTAAATCTTGCAAATGTTGAATCTCTTTCATCCCCGATGAAGATGATGGATTGTTTTCATTCTTGGCGAATTCTTGTTGTAATTCCATATGATTCATGTGTGCCTCATTTAGAGCCTTGTCTTTAGAACAAGTGCCTTGATGGAACATGGAGATGGATCACCAACCATATGCTATTTGTTGTACAACTTTCTTACTTCAATGCTAACTTGATGTATGGCCTTGAATGACTAATGAATCTTGTATCTTCTTCCTTAGCATCCCTTGAGTGACACTCCTCGAGTCCCCATTGAACTTCTATCTTGAGAGCCGATGAAATCAATGAGGCTACAAGACAAGTCCAAGAAGATCACCCATCTATCAAGTGGGAAAGTAACCTGACCAACAAGCAAGACAAACATTTGCCGATGAATCAACATGAGGCATGCATCACCATAATGGAGATTAGTAAGTTAGCAAATTAGAAAGGTTAGCTAGTCATGGTTTCTCTCATCTAAAAGTTCTTCGAAGTTTTTCTTCTCTTAGTTTTCTTTCTAAAGCTTTTCAAGTTTTCTTTTCTTTCTTTACCTCGCTTTTCTTTTCATGCACAAATCCATCACAAATTCTTTCACCAATTTTTCCATGTCTTTTTCATTCTTTTGAACATAGAAGAACACTCGTTTTCTTTCTTCATCATTCAACCGTTAAAGCTTCTATCGCGAGCTCTCCCTGAGGATCGACCCGTATTAGCTATACTACTACGGTGATTCGGAAGGAGTATATTAAACATTGTGAATACATTTTGGAGTGAGTAAGCAGCTAAGGTTGTTTCTAAACCTTGTCTCTTTTGTTGAATATTTGTGTAATTCTACTCCCCTACTCTTTCCCTATCAATCCCTCTGGTTTAAGGACTCGACTAAATAAGGCCACAATACTAAGGGGATTATTTGTTTCTTTTTACTACCGTTAGGCGTGAATAATCATGCTTAAGGAGGCATAGTTATCCAACTTAAATAAGTGGTTTAATTATTCATATATACAATTTTTTATTTTTATTTTTATTATTTATTTTTATGGCATTTTAGGTCTTTGTTTCCATCCCAAAAATGTGTAAGTGTAAAGTGCATACTATCTATAGCAAAAAATTCAGGATCAAATTATCTTTCCAACCTTTCTTACTTAGCCTATAATTTTAAACAAGATCCATTATATCGACTGGGTTTAAGATGTCATAATTAAGGTTTCCTTAATTTTTAAGATCATCTTAATTTTCTTAAAAGTAAATCAAAACTTTGTTTTTATTTTAAAAAGTTTTTAAAGAAAGAAAAAATCCTATAAAAAAGGGAGAAATTCTAAGAATATCCTAAAAGAAGTGAAAAAAAGAAAATATAAAAACTCTACATTAGTAGACCCTCCCCCGCACTTATCCCATGCATTGTCCTCAATGCATCGTGAATGTATGTATGCATGAAATGAATAGAGAGTGAAGGAGAAATCACCTCAAGGTGATGGTTCCGTTGGTTGTCTAATTGGTCCACGAAATGCGGCCCATTTCAAATTGCGTGGAGTTCTCAGGAACCCACCAGAGACCCCTCTAATATAACACATAATTATAATGATGAGAATATGGATGATTTTTATTATGAATTTTACCCAATCTAATTTACAAATTTTAAAAATAATTCAGAGTTTTTTTTTATCAACACCTTTCTCCTAAAATAGTGTGTGAAAAGATGGAATGATAGATTTAGACTCAAGAAATATAGGAACTAATATCGGCTCATGAATTTGACATAAGTCAAGTAAAGGTTCAGGAGTCAAAATTGGTTCAGAAAGTAGGTCCAAATCAAGAAGTTGAAATTCTCTTCCACATACATATTCCCACAATGGAACGTGACTTTCTAAGATTGGTGATTTAAGTTCATGAATGACAGGTATGGAAATCAAAACTGATTCCAAAATGTTGCTCAAATCTGGTAGCAAAATAGGAGTCAATATTGATTCAAAAATTTGAACTGGATCACAAATTTGAAGATCTGCGTCACATTATTGATTAAGTTCAATTTCTGTAAAAGAAAAACTTGCTAATTTGTCGATGTGACTCTCAAAAGTTATGTACTGGTCAAGTTTCAGATGCAAATTTGGAAAGATGAAAAATTTAATTTCACGATGTATGGGCACAGGATTCAAAGTTGACTTGGGAAAATGTTTGAAGTGAGGTAAAGAAACCAGAGTCAGTATTGAATCAAGAAATGGAATTAAATTATCAATTTGATGTTCAAGATCACATTCATGCTCAAAATCAATTTCAGGAAATGGAAAACTTGCCCAAATGTCAATATGATTCTCAAAATTTTGATGTTGGTCACGTTCAAATGGGTGTGCTGAAATTGAATCTTGGTTTTCAAAACAAAATGATTCCTGATCTTGATTGATAGAGTTAGAGATATCTGGATTGGTCAAAGGTTAATAAGAGCGAGTTTTCTCATTCCTATGAATGTTGACCAATTGACTCAGTTGTACTTCTATTCTAATCAATACACTGGATAGAAGATTTTTGAAATTATTGTGAGGTCTCATGCAAGATTTCTATACTCTTTTTTAGTTCAGATTTTTCTTCAAATGGTTGTTCTAGAAAACGAGTGTAGGAATCTTGCTTTTAGAAAAATTAATAGACTTTGAGTCCAACATGTTTTGAGATTGTTACTCAGACATACACAAGAGTTTTATATTCATGTCCAAGACTGATGGTTGATCATTTTGAAGAAGTGGAACTTAGTATGAATCATGGAAATATTATGAAATTGGGGAGTCCAATATTTTTTGAAATTGTCGCTCGGCCTCTTGCATGATTTTTATACTCTTTTCTAACTCAGATTTTTCTTTCATGTGCTATTGTAGAAAAGGAGTATATGAAGCATAATATGAAAAAGATTGTGAGGGTTGTGAGTCGAGCTTGTTTTGTTAGGACTCAAGCATGGCTTCTACGGTTTTCATACTCTTTTCTAATTCAGATTTTTCTTATATTGGTGGTTCTAGAAATGGGGTATAGGAGGCACAATCGGGGAATGAATATTATGAAAATTATGACAAGGTGGTTGAAAATTAGACCTGGGGGAGATGATCCCCATTGACTCTGTGAAGAGTTGAAATTATTTTGAAAATATTGGTCATCAAATAAGAGGTATGGTTTTATTGAGTCGAATAAATCCAATCCAGCTTATCTGGTTTGTCCTTGTTGTATAAAGCAGGGTTGGATTTATTCAAGTCAGATAAGGTCAGGGTGAAATATGGATTCATTTTAGGATTGAATGAATTATTGTTGTTAATTTCCATTTCATAAACAATCTCAAACAAAAAAGAAAAAACAAACAACAAACAAGAAGAAAGAAAAAAAATCAAAACCAAGCCTATACTAGGCTTGACCTAGACCTAGACGACTCCTAACTAGTCGATTACCTGGGAGAGGTTGTTGTATGAACCCGACGACGAGCTAATTTGCCAGGTAGGGGCAAAATACGATGAAAGATATCCGCGCTTGAGCAATAGGCCTTAATTACACCAAATCATGGTATCTTCGAGGCTTAACCTCTTAATTCCTAATCTTAGACACCAATTTCACAAGAGTATGATTCTCATAAGTTTCACCGTCGGTCAATCTCTTAATGAGTCCCAGATATCCCTAGGGGCCAACGTCCATCAATTTTTATTATGGCTTGGGTTGTGTGAGTGGGGAGGTGATTTTTGGGCTAAGAAAGGATAATAACTTTCCCACCTTATCTTGTATTGGGTTATGCCCTTAAGTCCGATTCATGCTAGTGTGCAATATAGACAAGAATATAAGATAAAGCGAGTAAATCACCCACGTGTTTATTCTATGCTATATGCAATGCCATATGTACACCTCAGTCCAGACTACAACAACAAAACAAAATACAGTATATTAGAATTAAATTGACACATGCCTAAATGCAAATGTCTAAACCGTATTAAAAGTGTCCAATTATCATATTTTAGTTCTTAGTTTATTGCAGTGTTCAGACAATCAAAGTATGAAAATTACAGTACAAGTCCACTAGCTATTACAATATACATATCCTAGCAAAACACGATACAAATTTGCCACAAAGTTGCCGCAGAACGGTGGCAAAAGTCGAGTTTGCGCGACTTTACTATAGAACTGGGTGAAAATACACCTAAAGGGGGGGTGAATAGGTATACTAGCTAATCTAATGATAATGATGTGAAATTAAAAACTATATATGCAAACTAAAGCTATTAAGCTAAACACATAAAGTATAACACAAGAGTGTAGCCGAATTCTCAATGAAGGGCTCTGGACTATCTCCTCAAGATTCCTCTAGATTAAGAGTTGAGGTGCCACTATGGCTCTCTTGGTTGAATACAAGTGTGAGCAAACAATCCCAAGCATATATCAATTGAGCACAAGTATATCAAGCCTATAAAGAGATAAACAAGATAAGCATGCAAGATATGTAAACACAAGTGAGAGAGAGAGCAATCGCAAACATGGGAGATTTGTTTCGAGGTTCGAGCACCCTTGCTCTACATCCCCGCCTTCAACATTATGAAGGATTTCCACTAGAATTGATCCAACTAGATCACTCGGTGTCGCAACACCTACAACGAGTTCATACTAGAACTATGGACCAGCAAGTCCCTCACTTGTTCCCATAAGAACAACACACGCAAGCACACTAGCTTGCCGAGGCCGCACCTCTTACAAGTCCTCCAACCACACGTCGGAACACTTGGTAATCACTTCACTTGATCACCTAAAAATACTTTTTCACGGAGGCCACAACCTCTACAACATTTCACAATACAAGGATGTAAATTTGTGATCACTTCTCTTGATCACAAAAATAACTCTCACAACAAAGCTCCTATAAGATAGATATGGCATTGGAAAGCTCAAGTATGTGTGAGAAAAATTATGATAGAGTTGTGCTGAAAAACTCAAGAAATCACTTTTGAAAACACTCTTGAAAACTCTCCTTTAGATATGGAAGTATTAGACTTAAAACAAGTGGAGAAAACCTCTAATAGAGATGGGAAAAACTAGCTTTGAAACTCTCTAAAAAACTTGTGTAAAACAGCCTAAGAGATGGCTTATTTATAGCCTCTCAAGAAACTAGCCGTTGGCAGCCAGGAAAGGTCCAGAATGACCTTCTAGTCGACCGGCCGGTCGACCGGCCCAACGGTCATACTTCTGACCGTTGTGCCTCCGGTCGACAGCCCGATCGACCGGGCACAGCCTGCGGTCGACCGGCCCTACCCGATACATGGGTAGTTTCAGTCGATCGACCGTCCGGTCGACCGGTCCTACCCGATACATGGGTAGTTTCAGTCGGTCTACCGCTCGGTCAACCAGCCTTCTTGGCTGGCCTTTGTGAACGTCTTGTGCACATCGGTCGACCGGTCCGGTCGACCGCTAGCAGATCTGGCTGATATTTTGGGACTTAAAAATTGGTTGTATATACTCTTATAAAATCCCATAAAATCACTAAAAAACTACAAAAATAAATTCATTGAAATACTTTGAAGTACAAATATGTGCGATAAAAAAATCAACGCACATTAGAAACTTTTTGAACCATTTTTGTAATATAGAAATTTTGCCTCAAACGAAAATCCGTATTTTTTCAAAAACAATCTTTATTTGAAAAACAATTTTTCTAAAACTTCTCCAAATACAAAAACACGATATTTTAAACACTTTTGAAGCTTAGTGTATATGGAGATGATCCAATACATGTATAAGATGAAATATCTATGTTTTTGACCATAAGCTCTAAAATAATTTTTGATAAATACAAAACTTAAACACATGATATAGAAACATCAAATTAAGTTTTTCTAAACATTTGAACCAACAATGTGCATGGATGAAATCCAAAACACATATAAGCCATATAAACTTGTTTTGATGAACTCTATTCATGAAACATAAAGATATATACTATGAAGCTCAAAAACTAAAACGGTATTTTCTAAAATCAAAAATATTTTATAAAAATACATATAAATCTAGTGTGTGTGTGTGTGTATGTGTATGAGCGTGAGCAATCCACAACTAATCTATCCTTTATATTTTATCTAAAATAAAAATCTTAACACTTACAAATATGACACAAGTCTTCTTTAAAATCTTCTCTTGAAAATCTTCTTCTCCTTCTTGACTTGGTCCAAACCTTGATCCAATGAGCTAGACTCCTCTTGAGTACTTGATGCGATCTTGATGCACGAGCTTTTGAATTAACACATGCTAACTTCAAAAACTTGACTTTGAATCTTTTGTTGAAGCTAAATACCGATTAAGATCTTGATCAAATATCTGAAACTATATAAACACAAGATCATAAGTACTATAACTATATAAGTTAATCATAATCAAAACTAGAGTGATAGGCCTTTGGGCCAACAATCTCCCCCTTTTGATGATGACAAAAATCATGGAGTTATATATGCATGGATTAAAGTTAAGCTTCATAGAAGCTCCCCCTTAACTCATGCATAGCAATAAACATAAAAGATATTTAATAAAATGCATAAACTAAATAAAATATATGCATAAACAGAAATATAAATATGCATATATAAACTATCAAAATTCTTCTCCCCTTTTTTTGTCAATTCATCAACAAAGAGGCGAGACAAACAAACAATAAAGATGTATATCCGATATACATTCATGAAAAGGAGAGACATAAAGTTAGCTCCCCCTGCATACATGCATTATATGGAGAAGGGATGACCAGACTCTAACCTACATAAAGCATAATATATAATGTATAAGCTGAGATGTCAAGCTCTCCCTATACACATGTATCACGTAAAGAAGAGAGGTCAAGCTCCTCAATGTGAGATACACTCAAAATGAATTTATATACAGAGGAGATGTTAAGCTCCCCATACATATAGGCAATACATATCAACAAATTTTGAAAAAATTTTTTGATAACATTTAAAACAAAATTTTGAAATTTCTTAAGTCAACAAAATAAATTTTGATACCAAGGAAATCAGATTATAATTGACAAATAAAAGTTGGTACCACTTGTTAAAAAAATTTTAAGATACCAATAGTAGATTTTTGATACCAATTGAAGGTGAAACATGAAGTTATTTTGATATCAAATAAATATTAATTAAAATACCAATTGAAATCAATGTATAAACTTGTAAAGATACCAATTAACATTTGAAATAAAATCAATCTTAATATAAACATAAACATAATTTGTGTTTTAAGAATGTAAAGATATTGTAAAACAAGCACGTTCAAATCATATATATGTATGAAATTGGAAATACCAATTGAAATTGATACTAATTGAATTTTGAAGCATACATATATAAGAAACAAATATGAGTATACAAACATAGAATTTCATGAAGATCATGTGTATAACTCATACCTACCACCCTTTCATGCACATGATAAAAGATAATAAATAAGGGATACAAGGCATGATCACCCAACCATCCGCCCTTCAAGGGTAGAAATTTTCAAAAATAAGATATGAAAATAATTGTAGATTGAAATACTACCAAATGAAGAATAAATAACTACTTTAAGGTAATTTTTGAAAAACTAGTTAAAGATCTTTCAAACATGAAAATAAATCATATATCCCATGAATCATTGCTAAGAACACAAAAATTGTCACTCAAGATTTATAAGGCTAAAAAATGTGCTCATAAAATAAGTATATGAGTAAACAAAAATAAAGTAAGCGCACAAGAATCATGTGAATAGCATATTCATGAAATAATCAATAAGAGTCAAAATAAATATGAAATTCTTTTATCAAAACATGAAAATCATAAAATTTATTTTTCATTAAAAATAAACTTCAAGGTATATGTATGTTCTATCAAAACTAAAAATATACATACATATCCCAAACACAAACGAGTCCATACTAGAATTTGCATGAAGACAAGTGACTCAAAAATATATATGTATATTTATTAGTTTTAGACAAAAAATAACAAATACATGAAGCAAAATATGTACAAAAATAGGAAAAACAAGTATAAATAAAAGAATCATCAAAACTAGGTTATACATGTACATGTAATGAGTACAGATGAGCATCGAAGTACAAACATAAGTACAAACATATAATAATCAAGTGTAGCTCACTACTTGTACAAGTATAGAAACAAGTTTTAATGAAAACTACATCTACACAAGTATTTACTACATGAAGTACAAAATCAAAACATGCTAAAAATATTTATATAAAAGCATGTAAATTAAAATAGGAGTTTAGAGATAGTTATCAAATTAAATTCACTATTCTCTAAGTCTCCAAACCATGATGGTCCTCCCACCAAACTTCATTGATAGCGATGCATCAATAGGGTATATCCATCTAGTTCTACATGTATCCACCACCAAGGCACCAGACCTCTCACGTCATGTGAGAGCCCACACCTACATCAAATACAAGAGGTGGGGATTTTGGTATCCATTTCCTTTTGGGTCCACGAAGGTTAGTATTATAAGGAACCCAAACATTATTATTTAAGAAATTTATAGAATTTAGTCTTGTCAAAACAAAACTTTGTTAAATGGCCTTTGTGGCTGCAATATGTACATTTGTACACTCTAGCATGCATATGATGGTATGAGAGTGAGCATGGAGTGCATATGAATACCGTAGGGTTTGTGCATGTGCATATGGAATTTGTTTCTTGCGAAACATGGATTCTAATCTATTATGGTTAAATGCACATTGGCTCAAAGTGGAGCCCAAATAATCAATGTTCTTCTTCATAATGCAAATATCATTATCAATTTTGGAAGAAGAAACATGAAAAACAAAATCCTTATTCTTTTTAGAAATATTTTCTTTTTCTTTTAAAACACTTTTCTTTTTCAAAGATTTATTTTCATTTAAAATAATTTCCTTTTCCTTTCCACCAAAACAACTTGGTTTTTTAAAAATTCATTTTCTTTTGAAACCCATTCAAATTTATTTTTAAAAGAATCATTTTCTTTTAACAAAGAAGTGTTTTTCTTCTTCAATTTATTGTTTTTAATTTTTAATAAATTATATTTTTCAAGAAGTTTTTGACAAAAAGAAGCAAGCTCATCATAAGGCATGTCAATATCTTCTTCTAGCTCGAATTCGGAGTTTACCTCAAGGGGGTCATCCCCTTGGACCATGTAGCATATGTTGGAAACATCATTTCCATCATTCGAGTCACTCCCCATATAGTATTGCTTTTGTTCACCAAGAGAGACTAGTGTGTTCCAACTACAAAAGCCGAATCAATGTTAGCAACCCTACATAAATAATCATCATTTAGGGAACTCTTTAAATCATGAAGGGCTTTTGTATTAGACTCTAGATGTTTGCCATTTAAACAATATGAATCTTTAATAGTGGCAAGATAAACATGAATTCTTAGGGCTTTGAGGTACATAGACATCTTAACTTTTCAAGTTTGAATGTTAAGAATATCAAACATGGGAGGTGTCATGAAATCCACATGTGTGTGTAAACAAATATTGTGATTAGCTAAAATTAGAATCTTTAACTCAAGATAGACCCAAATCAATGTTGGCCAAAGGTTACAATCACCCAGTTTTAGAGTTTTGATGATTACAAAACATATATAGTTATTTGTACTAATCATGTTTAAGTGTTTATGATGGTTTCAGGGTTCTAAGGATTCAAGATGTTTTCTTCCTTAAAGGAAGGTGGTGATTGACTTAAGTTGACTCGATTTGGGATCAAGAATTCAAGTTATTCAACGATGCATATAGAAAAGCCCAAATTGAAGATCTTGTAGTCACCTAGAACCATTTTAAGAATTAGTATGTTAAAGAGTAAGGATATGATAGTTGTGCTCAAGAAAACACACACACAAAAAAAAATAAACTTTTCAAAATATAAGTTTTTGGTTAGTTGGTTTTGGTGCATGTTTGATTAATGTACATGTTTCAAAATATTTCAAATTTTTATATCTAGTTTAAAACATGTATTTCATCTTCTATAGCATGCTTCTTAAACCTCTAACCATTTAAAAATATTTTAAAAATTATTCAAAGTTTAAAAATCTCTTTACAAACTATTTCAGGCCTTTACAGTCGACCGGACCGGTTGACCGGCACTATTTCGGCCAGATCAGTCGACCGTCCGGTCGACGGGGCCTTATGGCCTTGGGCGTGCATGATTGGTCGCTAATGTTGCACATTTAGTATCATATTTCCATACTTATTATAGAATAAAATATGCATTGTCCTAATTAAATGTTTAATTTATTTGCAGGCCCATTCCTTAAGGAGATGAAGAGAAATGAGCCCAAAAGCCCACCAAATTCTGAATTAAATCAGAATTAATTCGAACTCAGTGAATCAGGGCAAAATCAAGAGGTTGAAAACCGGTTGAGAAGAATCCTCTCAGAATCGATCGGTTGAAGCAAACATCAAAGGCCATTTCGTCACAATCCCGGACTCAAACTGAAAATTCAACTGCAGATAAAGCCAGAACGCCAAACCGGGGAGACCCACCAACAGGGTGTGGCCACCTGGCCACACCGTGGTCGCGAAAACGCGGTCAAATCTGCGTTTTCGCGGCTGTTTGGGGAGCGTTTGCTCCCCCAATCTTCCCGGGTTTCTCCCCTTGTGGGTTTTGCCTATAAATATAGGTTTCAGCTGAGCAAAATGGGACGACCATGCAGAGATAGGATTTAGTCCAGTTTTCATTCTTTGTAGTTTAGGTTTTTCTTTTCTTTTTATGTAATTTTAATTTGTATGTAAGCTTAGGTTAGATGAAGATTCATGTAAGTAAGAGAGAGAGGCTTATGTTGAGAGTGACACTGATGTACCCTCCTCCTTTCTTCCATTGTTTCTGCAAGCAATAAGGTAAATACTTTTTTTTATGTTCGTCTCTTTACTTTTGTTTTCTTTTTCCTTCTCCTCTTTCTACTTCACCTCTTTTGGTTTTTGATGAGAATGCAAGTGAATCCAGAAGCATAAGTATAACAACGTTTTTGTGAGTGCCAATGATACTTCATGAAGATGTTCTCCTCCTCAAGATCCGTATCACTTCATTCTTTCTCGGCTTGATGATATAATGCGAACGGGGACTGAGCTCGATCCTATGACTTATGCGTTGAACGCCTCCGAAGCAAGGTAGAACATGCAATGGTTCCAGGTAAGTCATCAACCAAACTATGTAAGTGTTTCTTCAATCTTCTTTCTTTTCTTTTATTTCTTTAGTATAGATCACCACATCTTCCAAATCTTCCATCACTTCTTTCCCAATTCATTTGTACATAGTCACTTTCTGATTCTCTCCACTTTCTCATTCTACCGTTTTCTTTCTAACTTTAACATAACTCTTTTTTTCATTTTCATTTCTTAAAACAAAGAAGAACTTTCGTTTTTTCTTCATAAAGATTTCAATAAAAAAACCTTGAACGCTTCTATCGCAAACCCTCCTTGTGGATCACGACCCGCATAACCACTTGCTATCGCGGTTAGAATTGAGCACTTGCACATGTTTATTCTTAGATCTGAAATTCTGTATTTTGTGTGCAGGTAAAGCTTCAATCAAATTTTGGCACCGTTGCCGGGGAGGGTAACGGTTTTTATTGAAATCTGATTTTTATTGAATTTTTAGAACTAAAACGAATTTTCTTCTCTGTTGCAGGTTATAGGGTAAGAAAAGCAGGAAAAAAGGATTGCAGAAACATATAAGTGGTCTTGGGCCTCTGTTCCAGAAAACAGAGACCAAGTACCCTCTGAATTGCCGCGTTTCCGCGGTAAGAAAGAGTTCACTACTAACTGTCTTTTTGCAGGGCTGCTAGCTTTACAAAAATTAGAGTTTCTGTAAACTTTATTTCTTATATGCCATCACATAAGCCTGCTAATAAACCAACAGTAAAATACTTGTTGAAAAAGATAAAAAAATTGATTAGACGTTTGCATTTTAGGCACGTGTCTTTTCAATTCATTTATTTTTACTATTGAAGAGTGCTGGAGCAAGGTACGTTCGCATTGCATCTAGAATAGGACTCATCTCTTAGTTGATTTATATCGCTTTGAGTGAATCTTGTTTACATATCTTGTACACTTGCACAAACTAATCTTAAGGGCACCAACCCATAACAAGATAAGGTGGGGAGTTAATCACCCTTCCTTGGCCCAAAAATCAGATTCCAAGCACGCACTAACCCGAGCCTAACTAAAAATGAGTAGACGTTGGCCCTAGGGACATCTCAGACTCAATTAGGAGATTATCCTAAGGGGGAAAGGTGTTAGAATTTGACTCCTGCAAAATCAGTGTCTAGGAAAGGGATTAAGGGCCGAAAGCTCGAAATTGGTGGTTATTTAATTAAGGAACGTCTTTGACGGAAAACCTCCCACCAATCTTGCCCTGACCTGGCTGATTAGCTTGTGGTCAAAGTTTCATTATACCTCCCGTGGACAGTCTAACTAATCAGGAGTCGTCTAGGTCATAGGTCTACCCTAACTTAGGTTAGAATTTTTTCTTTTTTGTTTGCTTATTTGTTTGTTTTTGTTTGTGCTTTATTATGTGATATGGCTTATAACAACAATTTTTCTAACTTCAATAATAATCCATATTACACACCGACCTCATTTTCAGATATTACCAACCCGGCATATCATAACTTTAACTAACCTAGTGTGCCGGATTGGTCTTATCCGAATCAATATAACCCATATCCCCAATCTTATAACCATAATTTCCATAATAATTTTAACTCTTCACAGAGTCAGTGGGGATTCACCTCTCCCGAGCCTAATTTTCAACCAACTTGTCCCCCTTATCCACCTAGTCTGCAATATTCCCAAATTCATACTCAGATCCACCAGTCCAAAATAGAAGACCATCAATTTTGGAAATGAGTATGCGTGAGTCCAGACAAAAATCTCAAAATCTGATGGACTCACAAATTCACCACCAATTCCAAAACAACACTTCATCTTTTCAACAAGACGATGAACCCATCAACTATGAAAAGATGCTTGAAGCCATAACTCAGGCTCAAAACGCTCGTAATCGTGACATAGATATGATGGTCAAATCTCTACGTTCTCACCGTTTGACCAGTTCTAATGTCGCTAGCCATTCAGTTAGAGCCAAAGAGTCATGTTGTTTTGGAAATCAAGATTCCATTTCAGAATAACCATTTGAACTTGCCCAAACTCCAAATTTTGAAAAAGATATTGACAGTTTGGCAAGTTATTCCTTTCCTGAAATAGAACTTGAGAATGAATATGATCCTGAACCCCAACTTAGTGATTAAATTCTACTTCCTGATTCAATTATAACCCCGGTGTCTTCACTTAATTTCAATCTTTTTTCCCGAGTCAACATTGAATCCTGTGCCAATTCATAATGAAATTGAATCACCTATCTTTGATGATCATCATGTTGAACTTGACCAATTTTATAATTTTGAAAATCTCATTGATAAATTGGCAAGTTCTCATTTCTATGAAATTGAACTCAATGAGAAATGTGACCTAGATTCTCAAATCTGTGATCCAGTTCAAATTCCCAAATCAATATTGACTCCTGTTTTGTTACCAGATTTGAATAATATTTTAGAGTCAGTTTTGATTCCCCCACCTATCATTCTTGAACTTGAATCACCAATATTAAGTCACATTCCATTGTTGGAAATTAAATGTGGACTTGAGTTTCAACTTCTTGACTTGGACTCACTTCCTGAACCAATTTCGACTCCTGAACCTTTACTTGACTTAAGTCACCTTCCTGAGTCGGTATTAGTTCCTGTACTTTCTGAGTCCAAGTCAATCATTCTATCTTTTCATACTCCATTTTGGGACAAGGTGGATGACAAATTTGACTCCGAAATTAATTATAGAATTTGAAAATTAGATGGGGTCAAATATTTAATAAAGATCATTCATGCATATATCATTTTAGTGGGTTATATTAGAGAAATTTCTGGTGGGTTCCTCCGAACCCCACGAAAAGTCGATTGGGCCACATTTCGTGTGAAAATCACCTAGAGGGGGGTGAATAGGTGATAAATCAATGCACAATTTAAAAATATGATGCAACAATCTCCCAAAACAAGACTAGAAGCCGGATTCCCCGTCAAGGGCGCTGAACTCCTTCCTCGTGATTCCTCTGGATATGAGTTGGAGGTGCACAATGCAATCTTGTTGTATGGGACTTTGATTGACAAGATGAATGAAAACAAGTGAATATAGCAATGACAATAGAGAACAAGTAATAAGTGCAATGAAGGTAGAGCAAGAGTAAGGGAAAGTAAACCAAACGCAAACACCAAGAATTGTTATCGGGGTTCGAGCACCCAGCTCTACTTCCCCGCCTTCCCCAGAAGGATTTCTAATTACTTCCACTATCACAAAGATATTGCAAATACACCGGAGTACCCAACTCCACAATCACAAGTACAAGTTCTCTCTTGGTAGTCAAAAGACCACAAACTCTCTTTTGCAAAACTCTCTTCCCTTACAAAAATACTTGTAGAACAATGAGTAGGAATGAAGCACTTGTGTGTAAGGAGAAAAGAAAAAGAAATCAGAGAGTTCTTGAAAACACTTCAGAAAATGAGGGAGAATTTCAGCACAAAAACCAAGAACAAAGCTCTTTTGAATGCCTTAAACTTTTGAAACTTTTGCTAATTTTTCTTTTAATGAATCTCTCCCTAAACACCCTAATTTTTAGTAGAGGGCTAGGGTTTGAAGATAAAACTCTCTTAAGGCCAATTAGGAAGTATTAAGTCCAAAACATATCACTTAAACATGTTTAAGTGAGAAAAAGACAAAATTTAAACTGCTCAGAAAAATAGCCGTTACTGTTCAAACGGCTAGTTCGGTCGACCGGTCGGTCGACCGACGCT
Organism: Agave tequilana; assembly: GCA_038442645.1. NCBI lineage: Eukaryota > Viridiplantae > Streptophyta > Magnoliopsida > Asparagales > Asparagaceae > Agave > Agave tequilana. The sequence goes on from JAVJIF010008393.1 coordinate 87,302, forward strand.
CAAAAATAAGAGTCGTTGCCGGCTCTCGGTCGACCAGCCGGTCGACTGAAATAAAAAGAGAGCAGAGGTCTTGCAGTCAGGCAGGTATCGGTCGACCGCCCCGGTCGACCGTGAAACGTGCACACGGATACGCACTGCTGCCAGAACCTCGGTCGACTGGGACGGTCGACCGGATTGACCTGACACAGGGACGGTCGACCGGTCGGTCGACCGACTCAGGTCAGAAGTCAAAAACAAAGCAAATTTTTGAAGGGGTTTTAAAATCTAACAACATAGTCTTGATTTGAAATAAGTCTAATACCCAAAATTGAGCTTATAAACGAAAAGCTTTAATTTAAAATAATTTTTACATATTTATGGGAAATATTGTTTGAAATAAGATGTGCGCAAAAACGTGTGTGATAGAGCTTCAAACCTATTCACTATTCTTTAACAAAACTATAAAACTAGAAACAATTCTACTGAATTATCTTTGAGCAATCTTGAAGTCTTGAGCCATGTAATGCCTTGCTAGAGCCTTCTCTTCTAAGTTCCTTCCATGACATGCAAAAAAGCCTTCTTTACTTCATGAACCTAGAATTTCTTGCAATAGCTAAGCAATGGCCTCCAAATTATGGTACAAACCTGAAACTTATCTTAACAAACTAATTAGTACCATATAGTTCCTATTTGGTTTGTTATCATCAAAACTCTAAACAAATTGGGAGTGTAACCTTATGGGCCAACAATCTCCCCTTTTTTGATGATGACAAAACAAATAGGCTATAAGCAAAAAATAAAGGGGAGGAGTAAGCTCCCCCTCAAATTATGCTATCATAAAAACAGTGTAAGGTGCAAGCAAAACCATCAAACAAAAACCATATGATTAAAAATCATGAAATATGCTTGCAAAATAAACTTAAAAACAAGATACATGAAAACACATCAAAAACTTAAAAACTATATAAACTCATATGGAACCAAAACCATATGAACTTATATTTCTATCATAAAAACTCATTCTCCCCCTTTTTGTCATGCATCAAAAAGGGTTATGAAAACGTTTTTATTCAATAACACAAACATTAAGTTCACCACAAATGAAAGAAAATCTAGCAAAATCAAGTGGTTTAGTGAAAATATCGGCTAGTTGCAAATCCGTAGAAACATAATCAATATCTATATCTCCTTTCTCAAAATGATCTCTAAGAAAGTGATATCTAATCTCAATGTGCTTGGTCTTACTATGTTGATTTGCATTCTTTGTCATATGTATAGTACTAGTATTATCACAAAATATTTTTATATGGTTATAATGCAAATCATAATCAAGGAGAGTATGTTTCATCCAAAGGACTTGTGCACAACAAGCCCCCGCGGCAACATACTCCGCCTCGGCGGTTGAGAGAGCTACGGAATTTTGTTTCCTAGAGGACCATGAAACAAGACAATTACCAAGAAATTGACATGTCCCACCAGTACTCTTTCTTCTACTCTACAACCCGCATAGTCGGCATCCGAATAACTCGTCATTGAGAAATCTCCAGTTTTCGGATACCATAGACCCATTCCAATTGTGCCCTTAATATAACGAATAATGCATTTTACCGCAATAAGATGGGACTCTTTAGGACACGATTGAAATCTAGCACAAAGACGCACACTAAACATGATGTCCGGCCTACTAGCCGTCAAATACAAAAGACTACCTATCATGCTTCTAAACAATTTAATATCAACATTTTTACCTTGGTCATCCTTATCAAGCTTGGTTGTAGTTGCCATGGGAGTGTTGCAAGCTTTAGAATATTCAAGTCCAAACTTCTTTACGAGTTCCTTTGTGTATTTGGCTTGACATATGAAGTTTCCATCTTGCAATTGCTTGATTTGGAGTCCAAGAAAGAAATTCAATTCGCCCATGGAAGATATTTCAAATTCACATTGCATGACCTTTTCAAACTCCTTGCATAAAAACTCATTAGTGGAACCAAAATTATATCATCAACATAAATTTGCACAATTAAGATGTCATTATCAATATGCTTAGTGAAAAGAGTTGTGTCTACTTTGCCTTTAACAAAATCATTTGAAATGAGAAAACTAGAAAGCCTTTCATACCAAGCTCTTGGAGCTTGTTTCAATCCATACAAAGCTTTATCCAGTTTAAAAATAAAATCGGGATGAACATGATCAATAAAACCGGAGGTTGAGCAACATAAACTTCTTCATTTATAAAACCATTCAAAAATGCACTTTTAACATCCATTTGAAAAAGTTTAAAATTTTTAAAAGATGCAAAAGCTAGTGTCATCCGTATGGCCTCAAGTCGTGCTACGGGTGCAAAGGTCTCCTCAAAGTCAATTCCCTCAACTTAAGTGTAACCTTGGGCCACTAACCTAGCTTTATTCCTAATTACATTTCCGGACTCATCCATCTTGTTTCTAAAGATCCACTTAGTACCAATTATTGGTCTATCGTGGGGCCTAGGAACAAGGTGCCAAACTTGGTTGCGCTCAAATTGATTGAGTTCCTCTTGCATGGCTAGCAACCAATATGAGTCCGCCTCAGCTTCGAGGATGCTTTTGGGTTCAAAATGAGAAATGAAAGCAAAGTTACCACATAGGTCATGGAGTTTGGAGCGAGTTGTTACCCCTTTAGATGCATCACCTAAGATGAGCTCCTTGGGATGATTTGTAGAATATCTCCAAGCTTTAGGAAGCGATTGAGAGCTTTCCTCTTTATCCTCTTGAACATCACCAATTGGTTCTTCCTTTTCTTCTTGAGCGGGTGAGTCCTTCAAGGATAGTCTCTCCATGTCTTCACCTAATGGGTCAATCTCTACAACATTCTCAACAACCACATTAGATTCTTCAAATTTAACATGCATGGATTCTTCAATGGTAAGTGAAGATCTATTGAATACTCTATAAGCTTTACTAGTTGTAGAATATCCAACAAAGATTGCTTCATAAGCCTTAGCATCAAATTTACCCAAGTTATCTTTAGTATTCAAAACAAAACACTTACATCCAAAAACTTTGAAATAAGCAACATTTGGTGTTCTAGAATGATACATTTTAAAAGATGTTTTGGAAGAATTTTTGCACAAATAAATACAATTTGAAATATAGCATGCGGTGTTTACGGCCTCGGCCCATAAATATTGAAGGAGGTCATATTCACTTATCATGGTCCTAGCCATCTCTTGAAGTGTTCTATTTTTCCTTTCTACAACTCCATTTTGTTGTGGAGTTCTAAGACATGACATTTCATGCTTGATTCCCTTTTCATCACAATAAGTCATGAAGAGTTGGTTAACAAACTCACCACCTCTATCACTCCTTATTTTCAAAATCGAAAAACCTTTTTCTTTTTCAACCCTTTTTCGAAAAATTTTGAAATGAGAAAAAGTTTGATCTTTGTGTTCCAAAAAGAAAACCCAAGTGAAATGGGAAAAATCATCAACTAAAACATATACATATCTTCTCCCATTTAAACTCTTAGTTTTAGTAGGTCCAAAAAGATCCATATGAATTAATTCTAAAGGCCAAGTTGACATGATATCCTTGATTGGCTTAAAGGAAGACTTGGTTTGTTTCCCAAGTTGGCACACACCACAAATGCGGTCTTTCTCAAACTTCAAGCAAGGAATATCCTTCACCAATTCCTTTGAATTAATCCTAGAAAGATGGTCAAAAGATGCATGTCCTAATCTTCTATGCCAAAGCCAAGAATTTTCATCAAAAGCATTCAAGCATTTAGTAGAACAATCCAAATTAAGCATGTCAATGATATAAACATTGCTATCATGAAAACCGGTAAGAATACAATCATTGGATTTAACATCAAAAATCTTGCAAGAAGAATCATCAAAAACAACTTTAAATCCACGGTCACAAAGTTGACTAATGCTAAGCAAATTATGTTTCAAACAATCTACAAGAATAACATTTTCTATAATAGGAGATGCACCAATTTGAATGTTACCTATACCAATGATAGTGCCCTTGGAGTCATCCCCGAAGGTGACGGTGCCACCTTCCATGTACCTTGATAGGGTTGTAAAGTTGTTGATGTCCCATGTCATGTGTCTTTAACAACCCCTATCAAGGTACCACCGCTCCCTACGTCTTGGAGCCTTGGTGTGTACCTACATCAAATAATTTAGGACTTGATTTTAGTACCCACATTTTCTTGGGTCCTAAAGAGTTAGTTCCATGAACCCAAATAAGATTATTTGATCTATTTACTTGGTCATAACAAAACTTAGCCAAATGTCCATTCTTACCACAATATGTGCATCTATACATTCTACCATATTTAAAAGCATAGTAAGTGTGAGACTTGTGAGCATGTGTGGATTTAGCGTGAGTGTGGTGTGTAGTGTGAGCATGTGGAATCTTAACATGAGAATCTTTAATATGAGAAGTGTGCTTTTTAGAAAACTTTTCTTCAAGTTTCTTTGTGTTAAAAGCACAATCTTTCAAAACCTTTTCAAAATCAACCATTTTAGTTTTTAAAGAAGAAATTTCTTTTTCATCAATCTTAGGAAATTTTGCTTTACATGCAACTTTGTAAGTACTAAATTCATTTTGAGTAGAAATGAGATTTGAAGAAATTTCATCTTTTTCTCTAGTAATAATAGCAAGTTGATTTTTAAGAAAAGCAACTTCCTTTTCCAATTTTGAGCATTCTACCTTTTTATTATCATATGTTTCCGAAAGCTCAACAAAAGCATGAACAAGCACCTCTTTACTTAATTCATCTTCTTCATCATCAAGAGGTTGAGGGGTTACCTTTGGTGTGTTTGCCATGAAACACATGTTCGCTTGGTCCACCTCATCTTCGGATTCGCTTTCCGAATCCCATGTGGCTTTATAGGCTTTCTTTTCAACGGGCTTCTTTGGCTTGAAGGAGGAAGTCATCTTCTTCTTGAATTCCGAGCAATCCGCCATGATATGTCCGGGCTTTCGGCAATTGTAGCAAATAATTCTTCTCTCCTCTTTGCCTTCAAATTTCCTTCGGAAGTTGAGCTTGTTCTTCCGGTACATCCTTTTGACATTTCGCACAAGAAGGGAGAGCTCCTCATCTTCTTCTTCATCTTCTTCATCGTCATCAAGAGTGGATGAAGACTTGAAAGCAATGGATTTCTTCTTTAGCGGAGCGGCTTCTTCTCTTTCTTTCTTTTCCATCTCATGGGTCTTTAAGTTCCCAATGAGACTAATGAGGTCCACTTCATCCTTGTCGTTCAATTCTTTCAAGGTGGTGGCCTTTATCTCCCATGATGAAGGAAGAGCCCGAATCACTTTCCGCACCTTTTGGTCATTGGAAATATCATCACCTAAAGAATAAAGAGCATTGGTAATTTTAGTAAACCTCGTAATCATGCAATCAATGGATTCATCATCAATCATTTTAAAAGATTCATATTGGGACCTTAAGATATCTATCTTAGCTCTCTTAACTTGTGAAGTCCCCTCGTGTGTGACCAACAAATGTTGCCAAATCTCATAGGCGGATTGGCAATGAATTACCCGTGTAAGGTCGTCCTCATTCAAGGCGGTTAAGAGGGAATTTTGGGCCTTGGAGTTAGCCTCATATTCTCTAAAGTTAAAGTCGGTCCATGTGCTCTCATCACTATCGGGTACAACATAGGGCTTGGTCAAAAAATTAGCTACAAAGCTACCTAAAGATTGCAAGAAAATAGTCATCCTAACCTTCCAAATAGGGAAATTAAGTCCATCAAATTTAGGAGGAGTTTTGATGTTATCGGCCATGTTTACTAGTGTATGAATGATAGAATGCAAATGTTGATTAGCAAATTTTAAGGATCTCTCTAAGGATGTTAAGCCAAACCTAGAGTCCAAGCTCTGATACCAATTGAAAATCACCTAGAGGGGGGGTGAATAGGTGATAATGCTAATCATGCACAATTTAAAAATATGATGCAACAATCTCCCAAAACAAGACTAGAAGCCGGATTCCACGTGAAGGGCTCTGAACTCCTTCCTCGTGATTCCTCTGGATATGAGTTGGAGGTGCACAATGCAATCTTGTTGTATTGGACTTTGATTGACAAGATGAATGAAAACAAGTGAATATAGCAATGACAATAGAGAGCAAGTAATAAGTGCAATGAAAGTAGAGCAAGAGCAAGGGAAAGTAAACCAAACGCAAACACCAAGAATTGTTATCAAGGTTCGAGCACCCAGCTCTACTTCCCCGCCTTTCCCAGAAGGATTTCTAACTACTTCCACTATCACAAAGATATTGCAAATACACCGGAGTACCCAACTCCACAATCACAAGTACAAGTTCTCTCTTGGTAGTCAAAAGACCACAAACTCTCTTTTGCAAAACTCTCTTCCCTTACAAAAATCCTTGTAGAACAATGAGTAGGAATGAAGCTCTTGTGTGTAAGGAGAAAAGAAAAAGAAATCAAAGAGTTCTTGAAAAAACTTCAGAAAATGAGGGAGAATTTTAGCACAATAACCAAGAAACAAAGCTCTTTTGAATGCCTTAAACTTTTGAAACTTTTGCTAATTTTTCTTGTAATGAATCTCTCCCTAAACACCCCTATTTATAGTAGAGCGCTAGGGTTTGAAGATAAAACTCTCTTAAGGCCAATTAGGAAGTATTAAGTCCAAAACATATCACTTAAACATGTTTAAGTGAGAAAAAGACAAAATTTAAACTGCTCAGAAAAATAGCCGTTACTGTTCAAACGGCTAGTTCGGTCGACCGGTCGGTCGACTGACGCTCAAAAATAAGAGTCGTTGCCGGCTCTCGGTCGACCGGCCGGTCGACCGAGATAAACAGAGAGCAGAGGTCTTGCAGTCAGGCAGGTATCGGTCGACCGCCCCGGACGACCGTGAAACGTGCACACGGATACGCACTGCTGCCAGAACCTCGGTCGACTGGGACGGTCGACCGGATTGACATGACACAGGGACGGTCGACTGGTCGGTCGACCGGCTCAGGTCAGAAGTCAAAAACAAAGCAGATTTTCGAAGGGGTTTTGAAATCTAACAACATAGTCTTGATTTGAAATAAGTCTAATACCCAAAATTGAGCTTATAAACGAAAAGCTTTAATTGAAAATAATTTTTACATATTTATGGGAAATATTGTTTGAAATAAGATGTGCGCAAAAACGTGTGTGATAGAGCTTCAAACCTATTCACTATTCTTTAACAAAACTATAAAACTAGAAACAATTCTACTGAATTATCTTTGAGCAATCTTGAAGTCTTGAGCCATGTAATGCCTTGCTAGAGCCTTCTCTTCTAAGTTCCTTCCTTGACATGTAAAAAGCCTTCTTTACTTCATGAACCTAGAATTTCTTGCAATAGCTAAGCAATGGCCTCTAAATTATGGTACAAACCTGAAACTTATCTTAACAAACTAATTAGTACCATATAGTTCCTATTTGGTTTGTTATCATCAAAACTCTAAACAAATGGAGAGTGTAACCTTATGGGCCAACATCGTGGACCAATTAGACCACCACCGAAATCACCACCTTAAGGTAACATTTTCCTTCCCTTTCTTCTTTTTCATGCATCTATGCATTAATTCATACATTGAGGACAATGCATGAGATAGGTGTGGGGGAGGGTTCTAACATAATTTAGGTTTTTCTTTTTATAAAAAAATAAAAATAAAAAAAAAAATTAACATTTTCTTTACTTTTAAAAACTTTTTTGAAAATAGAAACAATATTTTGACATATTTTTTGTAAGAAATTAAGTTAATTTTAAGGAATAGGAAAATCCAAATTAAGATTTCTTATACTTGGTCAAAATAAGATTATTTGTTTGATTTTTAGGGTTAGGAAGAAAATTTGTCAAAGTAATTTAGTCTTGATCTTTACCTTGATGAAATATGCATACTTCATACACTTACACACTTTGGGTTCAAAAACAAAAATTCTTATGCCTTATAAAAAAAAGAGAATAAACAAATCTAATTATTGATTAGCTAGGTGCTTTGGCCTAAGCAAGCCTTAGTATTTATGCGAAAGATGATTAGATAAGTTTGAAAAGAAAAAATATATATATAAAAATCCTCTGATTAAGATAGGTATTTGTGCCTAATAAAGCATAAGTATTCACGCCTAAAAGAGGTTCAAATAATAAAATCCTTAGTTTTGTGGCCTTATTTGCTTGAGTCCTTAAGTCCTTGGGGTATTTTCTCACCCGGTGCCCTAAGACCATTTGGTTTGGGAGTCATCGATTAAAGGCTCGTTACATGGGCAGATTAGAAAGCCTAATAGAACTAAGGAATAATACCACAAAAAATATATATATATAAATAAGGCATAAGAGTTAGAGTTAATGAACCCTTCGTCAAAATTTTCACAATCACAAAGTGCATATGACTTCGGGTAAAGTAATAGACTAGATCAGAAGTATAATTTAACTCCTTACTTTGATTGATAACAAATTTTTTAATAGAGACTAAGTTTAGGAATGAAAAATTCAGTTTTCCTATAACTTATAGATTACTTAAATCTTACAACTATATTTCAAATATTTTTCTCTTTCAAAATGTCTTTCGAAAATACTAACTCTTTGTTTCTCTTTCTTTATGGATTTTGTGGGTGTAATCCACTGAAAACCCTTACGAGACAAAACTCGTCCTCTAGTGGAAACCTAGAGGTTTAACGGCTTGTTGCACATGCTCAGTGCAATCGCGTGACCTGCGAAAGTGGTCTAATAATCCTTAGTATCATTTAGTTGTTTTGCTCGAGGACGAGCAAAAGATAGGTATGGGGGTGTGATTGGTCGCTAATGTTGCTCATTTAGTATCATATTTTCATACTTATTATAGAATAAAATCTGCATTGTCCTAATTAAATGTTTAATTTATTTGCAGGCCCATTCCTTAAGGAGATGAAGAGAAATGAGCGCAAAAGCCCACCAAATTCTGAATTAAATCAGAATTAATTCGAACTCAGTGAATCAGGGCAAAATTAAGAGGCTAAAAACTGGTTGAGAAGAATCCTCTCAGAATCGATCGGATGAAGCAAACATCAAAGGCCATTTCGTTACAATCCCGGACTCAAACTGAAAATCCCAACTGCAGATAAAGCCTGAACGCCAAACCGGGGAGACCCACCAACAGGGTATGGCCACCTGGCCACACCCTGTCCGCAGAAACGTGGTCAAAGCCGCGTTTCTGCGGCTGTTTGATGGTTGTTGGGGGAGCGTTTGCTCCCTCAATCTTCCCGGAATTCTCCCCTTGTGGGTTTTGCTTATAAATATAGGTTTCAGCTGAGTAAAATGGGACGACCATGCAGAGATAGGATTTAGTCCAGTTTTCATTCTTTGTAGTTTAGGTTTTTCTTTTCTTTTATGTAATTTTAATTTGTATGTAAGCTTAGGTTAGATGAAGATTCATGTAAGTAAGAGAGAGAGGCATATGTTGAGAGTGACACCGATGTACCCTCCTCCTTTCTTCCATTGTTCTGCAAGCAATAAAGGTAAATACTTTTTTTTATGTTCGTCTCTTTACTTTTGTTTTCTTTTTCCTTCTCCTCTTTCTACTCACCTCTTTTGGTTTTTGATGAGAATGCAAGTGAATCCAGAAGCATAAGTATAACAACATTTTTGTGAGTGCCAACGATACTTCATGAAGATGTTCTCCTCCTCAAGATCCGTATCACTTCATTCTTGCTCGGTTTGATGATATAATGCGAACGGGGACTGAGTCGATCCTATGACTTATGCGTTGAACGCCTCCGAAGCAAGGTAGAACATGCAATGGTTCCAGGTAAGTCATCAACCAAACTATGTAAGTATTTCTTCAATCTTCTTTCTTTTCTTTTATTTCTTTAGTATAGATCACCACATCTTCCAAATCTTCCATCACTTCTTTCCCAATTTATTTGTACATAGTCACTTTCTGATTCTCTCCACTTTCTCATTCTACCGTTTTCTTTCTAACTTTAACATAACTCTTTTTTTTCATTTTCATTTCTTAAAACAAAGAAGAACTTTCGTTTTTTCTTCATAAAGATTTCAATAAAAAAACCTTGAACGCTTCAATCGCAAACCCTCCTTGTGGATCACGACCCACATAGCCACTTGCTATCGCGGTTAGAATTGAGCACTTGCACATGTTTATTCTTAGATCTGAAATTCTGTATTTTGTGTGCAGGTAAAGCTTCAATCAGTGCACGTCCGCTGCGGTCGACCGATCGGTCGACCGACAGACCCTGCGGTCGACCAACTGCAAGACCCTAACTCTCAGGTTTTGTTGGTCGACCGGCCCGGTCGACCATCAGCTCATTTTTCAATTTTATAATAGCTGACGGTCGACCGGGCGGTCGACCGGAGCCAACGACTCTTTTGAAAATGTGGCTTGCCGGTCGACCGGCCCGGTCGACCATCAGCTCATTTTTCTATTTTATAATAGCTGACGGTCGACCGGGCGGTCGACCGGAGCAAACGGCTCTTTTGAAAATGTGGCTTGCCGGTCGACCGGCAGCTGTCGAGCAAGTCCTAACGGCTATATTTTGGAATCTGTTTCATTTTTAATGATTCCAACGGGTATTTCTTGTTTCCTCGTGGCTAAACTCACCCCAATAACCTAGTATCAATTATGAATGGTATTTATCCATTCCCTATAAATAGAGGTCATTGGTCTTTAGTTTTTCACAAGAAAAAGATCCAAGTTTTTTCAAAAGAGATGAAAAGTTTACTTGCTTTTATTTTCAAAGTTCTTTCAATTGCAAAAGTTTTCAGTTGGTTTCCAAGTCTTTTACTCCTTTTCAACTGAAAGTTTTCTCTCACTTTACTTCTTAAGCCAAAAATCATACTCCACTCTATAAGAAGTTGTAAGAGAGAGTTTGTGGTCTTTTGATCACCAAGTGACTTGTATTCTATTGTGTTGAGATCCCTCTTGTGTAGAGGTTGGATTTGTTGGAGTTGGGTACTCTGATCTTGTGTAGACCATTTGTAATCCCCTTAGGTGTAAAGGTTCCTGTGTGAAAATTCTCTTTGTGGATTTAGTGAAAATCCTTCATAGTGGTGAAGGCGGGAACGTAGAGCAGTGGCTCGAACCTCGAAACAAATTACTTTGTTTGCGATTGGTTTCCTTTTTGTTCTCTATTGCTTTACATTCCAAACTTGTGATACCACTTGCTTGTACTTCATTATTGTACTCATTTCATTTACTTGCATTTTTGGTCTTTACTCATTTCAACAAGAAAGCAATTATGCACCTCAACTCATAATCTAGAGGAATCAAAGAGGAGAAGTTCTAGAGCCCTTCACGAGGAATTCGGCTTCAATTTCTTATTTTGAGTGACCGCTTGCATCATTCATACTTACTTGTTTAAAAAGAGCATTAGATTAGTATTAACACCTATTCACCCCCGCTCTAGTTGTTTTTCAATTGGTATCAGAGCTTTGGTCTCTAGGTTCTTGGCTTAACATCCTTAGAGAGATCCTATATTGCTAATCACTCTTTTCATATTTCATCCTCATACACTTTAGTAAAGATGGCCGAAGGTATTAAGATCCCACTCAAGTTTGATGGCCTTAAATTTCCCGTATGGAAGGTTAAGATGACCGTGTTTTTGCAATCCTTAGAGAGCCGGGTTGCAAAGGCGGTGACCAAACCTTTTAGCGCACCCCTTGGTGATGAGGACACTTGGTCCGACATTGCCACGAAAGAGTTTGACGCTAATGCTAGGGCACACTATGCCTTACTTCAAGCCCTTAATGATGATGACATTGCTAGAGTCATTCACTACAAATCCGCATATGAGATTTGGACTCACCTTCTAGTTACTCATGAGGGAACTTCACAAGTAAGGAGGGCCAAAATTGACCTTCTTTGTTCCCATTATTAAAACTTTTTCATGCAAGAAAATGAAACCATAAATGAAATGGTTACAAAATTTACAAAGATAACTAACGGTCTTTCTTCTTTAGGTGACGGCATTGACAACGACCAAAAAGTGAGAAAGATCATCCGTGCACTCCCTCCATCTTGTTGGCCCAAAGGCCATTATCCCAGTTATTTTGATGATAACAAAACATATTTAGTTATGTATTTAATAATTTTGTTTAAAAGTATTTCAGGTTCAAGAAAGATTTTGACGACTCCACTTAAAGACTCACACGTTTGGAGTTCGCCCAAGATTTGCATTCCCAAGCTAAAGCACAATAGGAAGCTTCGGAATAAGATATTGAAGAAAAGAACGAGTCAAGACTACGAAGAAAAAGAACTAGCATAGACTATGAAGAAAACAAGATTTGTATTTTTATTTTCTATTTTAGATATTTTGTCAAAACTAGATATTAGAAGTAGAGCTATGGGATTATCACACACACACACCTTTTAGTTAGGTTCATGGCTTCAAAAAGATTTTCAATTTCCATTTTCTAACTTAGATTTAAAGTGAACATGTTTGGAAATAAACTTTTTAGAAAGACAATAGTTTTGGAAAAACATTTTTATGGAAAAACAAGTTTTTATCAAAAGGATTTTTATCAAACTATTTTAACATGATAGATGTATGACATATGCTCATACTCTATGTTTTTACAAGTTCCAAGAATTTTACCCAAGACCTAAAACCAAAACCCCAAAATTCTGGTTCTGGAAGTTCTGATTTTTCAGAACTTACAGTAACCGGTCGACCGGCCCGGTCGACCGATGTGCACAAACTGTGCATGTGTATATCAGTCGACCGACCCGGTCGACCGAGGCACAATTGCGTTCACAGGATTTTTCGGTCGACCGACCTGGTCGACCGTAGAGCCCCAACGGTCATATTTTTGACCGTTGGCGGTCGACCGACCCGGTCGACCGGACTCTGTCAAAAGTTCTGACAGATCCAACAGCTATTTTTTTCTGGCTGATTCTCTTTTGGGATTTGATACCAACGATTTTGTGAGGCTGTTTTTGACCCCTATAAATAGAGGGTCACCTCATATTGATAAGATAACTATTGAAAAAATTGCAAAAGATTTTCACAAGAGCTTTACAAAGAATTCCAATTCCTTTCTTTTAAAAAAGATTTTTCAAAGACTAAATTCCCAACACCCAACTTGTAGCCTATTCCTCTACATTCTCTCTAGTTTTTGCACACCACAATCCCAAGCTCTACATCTATATCATTGGTTCTAGGATTGTGCAAGTGAGCTATTTTGATCAAGTGTGATCACCTTTCTTATTGAGTGAAGTTGTAGAGGCATCGACCTCAAGGGAGCTAGTGAGCTTCGGGTGGTGTTGCGGCATCACAAGTGTAGGGACAAGTGTGTCCTTGTATTGGCGATCCGGTGGGATCAACGATAGTAGTGCAAATCCTTCAAGTGTGAAGGCGGGGACGTAGAGCGTGGCTCGAACCTCGGAAACACATCCTTGCGTTTGCGTTTGCTCGAATTTTCTCTCAACTCTACTCCTTTTAATTCTTGCACATTTATTGTTATATTTATTGCAAGTCTATATTTGTGCTATTTGTGTGTTAAATTTTAAATTCCGCATTATTGCCATAATTCATATAGCCATCACCTATTCACCCCCCTCTAGGCGATTTCAATTGGTATCAGAGCCTAACCCTACAACTTAGGTCTAACCACCTTAGGGAGATCCATATTTGGCTATATACATTTTTGTTGTATTTATATTTGCTTGTGCATTCATGGCATCCATGGACTTCTCTAGCATTAAATCCCCACCCAAGTTTGATGGTTTAAACTTCCCCATTTGGAAGGTGAAAATGAATCTCTTCCTTAAATCCCTAGGAGTTAGGGTAGCTAGGGCTATAACCAAAGATTTTATTGAACCCACTAGTGATGAGAGCACATGGTCCGAGGATACTTTCAAAGACTATGAGGCTAATGCTAGGGCACAATATGCATTGACCCAAGCATTAAATGAGGATGACCTTGCACGCATAATTAATTGTAAATCCGCATTTGAGTTTTGGAACATTCTTATTGTGACTCATGAGGGAACGTCACAAGTCAAGAGAGCTAAGGTTGACTTGCTACGTTCTCAATATGAGAATTTTTATATGTTTGATAATGAGAGCATTGATGATATGCTCACCCGTTTTACAAAAATAACTAATGCTCTTTCTTCCTTAGGCGACAAGATTGATAATGATCAAAAGATAAGGAAGGTGATTAGAGCTCTTCCCAAAGCTTGGGAAGTCAAGGCGACCACACTCAAGGAGCTCAACGATAAAGAGGAGATGGACTTCTCCGGCTTCATCGGAAATCTCAAGACGCATGAGATGGAGATGAAAGTTAGAGAAGAGAGGGAGGCACCAAAGAAGAAGACGATTGCCTTCAAAGCCACTCCTACTACCATTGAGGAAGACGACTCATCCGAAGATTGCGATGAGGATTTTGCCATGCTCATCCGAAAGGTGGGCAAGATGTTTTACAAGAAGGGACGACAAAGTAACTTCCGAAGGGGGAAGCCTCAAGGAAGGTACGAGAAGAAAAGAGAAGAACCCGGTCCTTGCTTCCATTGCAAGAAGATCGGTCACCTAATTGCCGATTGCCCCGCTCTCCAAGCAACCACCTCCAAGCACGGGAAGAAGAAGAAAGCCTTGGCCGCTACATGGGATGACTCGGAGTCGGAATCCGAAGAGGAGCACGACGCCGCTAACATGTGCTTTATGGCACAAGGTGAGAATTCATCTAAGGTATGTCTAGAAACTTCCATTGATGATGATGATCTTACAATGGATGAACTTGCTCAATTTTTTGAAGAATTGCAACATAGGTATGAGATTTCACAATCTCATAATAAGAAATTGAAAAAGGAAAATGATGTTTTAAAGAACAAACTTGAAATTTGTTTAAAAGAGAAAAATGAGTTATCTAGTTCTTTTGAAAAATTGAAAAATGATTTTGATAAGTATAAGGTAGCTAATAAAGGAAAAACCCCCATGATTTCTAGTAATAAAAATATTTTTGTTGAAATTCAAAAACGTGTTGATTCCTTAGATAACACTTTAAAGAAATGTGCATTTGATTTTAACAAGCTTGCATCTAAATTTCCTAAGGGAATAGCCCAAGGGAAACATGTTCATCATAAACATGCTACACATAAACATGCACACACACATAACCATGCTTTTATGTACAATAGTGGTAGAATTTTTATTTGCACGTATTGTGGCCGCAAAGGCCATTTAGAAAAGTTTTGTTATGCTAAGAACAATGTTAAAAATAAATTTGTTTGGGTTCGCCCCGGATCTAACCCCAAAGGACCCACTAAGATTTGGGTACCAAAAGAGCCACCGAATTTAAATGATACAGGTATAGGTGGATCTACCCCCTCCAAGACTTAGGAGGAAGTGGTGCCCGGGTGGTTGATGCATCGGAGCTTAAAGAACAAATCGTGTATACATCGCTATCATGGAGGCACCTATTTTGGAGATTGCCCTTCAATTGGTAACATCTCCATTTAAAAGTTTTTGATTTTTAGTCATGTATACATATGTATAGAATTGATAGTTTGCTTTTGTACTCTATTGATATATGCTTGTATAGAACTACTTTTATATCATATTGTATATGTGCCTTGTGTTAACCTCTATATCTTTTGTTTCATGCCTTGTTTATTGTATGTCCACATGTATAGTTTATAATTTGTGATTATATACTTGTATACATATACACATTATTTTCATAAATAAAAATAAACATTTGTAAAATTTCCTATTTAAACAAACACCTTAAAGATGGCAATTGCGCACCTCAACTCATTCAAGAGGAATCAAGAGGATGAAGTTCAGAACCCGTCACTGGGTATTCGGCTTCAACATCTTTAAAATCTTTGTTTAAATATGAAAATAAAATTAAAAAGGGATTGCATGAATTTTGATGTTGTAATAACTTAATGAAGATTTATAACCTGTTGGTGTATTCCGATATGTTTAATATATCATACCTATTTTGACTACAAATTTCTTTAAAATTTTTTTTTGGGCCAGATGCTGTTAACAGATTTCAGGCAAAGCCGGTCGACCGACCTATAAAGCCCCGGTCGACCGACTCTGCCTGAGAAGAAATTTTTTATTTCTTTTCTGTTATCGGTCGACCGACTATATGTCCCGGTCGACCGCTCTAGCCAGCAGAGTTCTCGGGTTATTTCGGTCGACCGACCCGGTCGACCGTTCTGAAAATTCAGAACTCTCGGGTTGTTTCGGTCGACCGGACCGGTCGACCGATCGTCGAATTCTGCCCTATATCTGTCATTTCTTTTCACTTTTTTCTTTCTCTCTCTCTCACTCAGCCGACGAACCCGACTCCTTCCTCTTTCCAAAATTTTCTTTTTCTCTCCAATCTCTCAACCGATCCCAAATTAATTTAAAACCCACTTCCAGCTCCTTCTTCTACTTCCAGATCTTCAATTTTAGGATCATCCATCCGCTGGATTCGGAGAAATTCGGTTTTCACTGATCTAGGGTTTCAGTTCTTCAAGATTAAGGTAAAAATCCGATTTTTGACTCTGTTTTCATATCTTGCTTTGGAATCAACTATCTATTGTCATCAATTCTAGGTTTCTAAGCATCTAGATCAAGCCCTAACTTGTTTAAAACCTAAAAAAATCCAATTTTTATTCATCATGCCGAAACGATCTTGAACTGAGAAAGGGAAGGCTGTTGCTCAACCTTCATCTCAGGTTCCTAGACCTATTAGGCTCTTCCTAAACGATCTTGCTGCTGATCGGTACTCCCATCTTTCCACGAGGAACATTAACTCGGGGAGATTTGTTGTTATCCAAGATTTCGAACACTTGAATATTCCTCACATCCTGCAGTCCAACAATTTAGTGGAATTTTTGACCATCAAGGAGCAAGTTTACACCTCTCTTGTTCCTTACTTTTATGCTAATTTTGAATTTGATGGTAATCGTATCACATCTAGGGTTTTAGGTAGGGACATCGACCTTTCTATCGGTCGATTTGCTAGGATTCTGCATCTCTCCACTGGTGGAGCGGATGTGTATACCCATGACCTACATGACTTTGAATTTCCGGAGGGTGAGTCTTCGCTCACCGCATCCACTCTAATCCACGGGGATGACAACCCCGGCTTGGTTAGAAATGAGGTTGTGAGTAGGTACACTCTTCAAGCCCAAGTCCTGGCTAAAATTATTTTCTTCAACATTGTCCCCAAACATGGTGAGTATAGCCACGCTAGGGGTTCCGTACCATTGATTATCTATTGCCTTCTTCGAGGCATTAAGATAAACTTTCCTAGAGTCATAGCTTCTCACATGGCTTCTGATCAGATTCGTACTGCGGGTAGGAGCTTGCCGTACGGCATGCTAATTACCCATCTTCTTAGGGCTCTTGATTTTGATCTTTCTGGTGAAAGTCCCTCCAATCCCTTGACCAACATCAACGGAGTTGTCCTGAAGATGATGGAAGCCCAGCTGCGTAGACACGCTCCTGTGCAACCACATATTCCTCCGGCTGGTCCTTGCTCATCATCTGCACCAGGATCTTCTTCCTCTTCAGCCCCTGTTTTTCCTCCTGAGTTTCAGGCTCTTCTCTCTTCGGAGGTCCGCTCTCAGATCGAGGCGCACCAGGCCTGGGTCGAGAAGCGCGACGCAGCTATTCGTGCGGAGTTGGATGCTCGTGCCATTCAGGATGCTGCTTTTCGGGCGGAGATCCGAAACGACATGTCATATTTTGCTGAGTCCATGAGATTCGTGGACGTTCAGTTTCAGGCTCTTTTCACAAAATTTGACATGCTCGTTCCTGACCGTACTCCGATTGCTTGTCGACTCCCAGCCACCGGTCCTCCATTTCCTCCCAGAGCTCGTTCGTCTGTTCCACCACCGCGCACCAGAGTAGATGGCATAGATCCAGAGGAGATTGCTTCTTCCTCAGGGGAAGAAGATGGTGGTGACAAGAAGATGGCTGAGGGCTCTACTGCACAGAGCTCATCTGAGCATGCCGACGACGAGGAAGACGACGGTGATGAGGATGCTGGAGATGATGATGATGCTGCTGAGTGACCTCCCCTTTTGATGATGTCAAAAAGGGGGAGAGTTATTTGGGGAGAGTTATTTTGAGAGAGATCTTTTGTGATGTAGTACTTTATTTGTGTGTTTTTTGGACATGTAGTATTTGTGTTTGGACATGTAGTATTTATTTTATTTTGCTTTGGACATGTATTTTTAGTATGTGTTGTGGACATGGACATGGTTATTTACTTTATGCGTATCTTTTGTTTTTGTGTATCCCTTATCTATGTCATGTATGAACTCATTTCTTTCATCTACTCTATGACATGAGTATTTGGTATCATTTGTTGGCATGGAAATATGGTGTTTATCATTTACATATGTTTTCCTATATATGCATGTGTTGAGGGGGAGCTTCATTTGAAGTCTCTACCCAAAATATTTTGTGATAACTACATATGTTTTGCCATCATCAAAAAGGGGGAGATTGTTGGCCCAAAGGCCATTATCCCAGTTATTTTGATGATAACAAAACATATTTAGTTATGTATTTAATAATTTTGTTTAAAAGTATTTCAGGTTCAAGAACAGATTTTGACGACTCCACTTAAAGACTCACACGTTTGGAGTTCGCCCAAGATTTGCATTCCCAAGCTAAAGCACAATAGGAAGCTTCGGAATAAGATATTGAAGAAAAGAACGAGTCAAGACTACGAAGAAAAAGAACTAGCATAGACTATGAAGAAAACAAGATTTGTATTTTTATTTTCTATTTTAGATATTTTGTCAAAACTAGATATTAGAAGTAGAGCTATGGGATTATCACACACACACACCTTTTAGTTAGGTTCATGGCTTCAAAAAGATTTTCAATTTCCATTTTCTAACTTAGATTTAAAGTGAACATGTTTGGAAATAAACTTTTTAGAAAGACAATAGTTTTAGAAAAACATTTTTATGGAAAAACAAGTTTTTATCAAAAGGATTTTTATCAAACTATTTTAACATGATAGATGTATGACATATGCTCATACTCTATGTTTTTACAAGTTCCAAGAATTTTACCCAAGACCTAAAACCAAAACCCCAAAATTCTGGTTCTGGAAGTTCTGATTTTTCAGAACTTACAGTAACCGGTCGACCGGCCCGGTCGACCGATGTGCACAAACTGTGCATGTGTATATCAGTCGACCGACCCGGTCGACCGAGGCACAATTGCGTTCACAGGATTTTTCGGTCGACCGACCCGGTCGACCGTAGAGCCCCAACGGTCACATTTTTGACCGTTGGCGGTCGACCGACCCGGTCGACCGGACTCTGTCAAAAGTTCTGACAGATCCAACAGCTATTTTTTTCTGGCTGATTCTCTTTTGGGATTTGATACCAACAATTTTGTGAGGCTGTTTTTGACCCCTATAAATAGAGGGTCACCTCATATTGATAAGATAACTATTGAAAAAATTGCAAAAGATTTTCACAAGAGCTTTACAAAGAATTCCAATTCCTTTCTTTTAAAAAAGATTTTTCAAAGCCTAAATTCCCAACACTCAACTTGTAGCCTATTCCTCTACATTCTCTCTAGTTTTTGTACACCACAATCCCAAGCTCTACATCTATATCATTGGTTCTAGGATTGTGCAAGTAAGCTATTTTGATCAAATGTGATCACCTTTCTTATTGAGTGAAGTTGTAGAGGCATCGGCCTCAAGGGAGCTAGTGAGCTTCGGGCGGTGTTGCGGCATCACAAGTGTAGGGACAAGTGTGTCCTTGTATTGGCGATCCGGTGGGATCAACGATAGTAGTGCAAATCCTTCAAGTGTGAAGGCGGGGACGTAGAGCGTGGCTCGAACCTCGGAAACACATCCTTGCGTTTGCGTTTGCTCGAATTTTCTCTCAACTCTACTCCTTTTAATTCTTGCACATTTATTGTTATATTTATTGCAAGTCTATATTTGTGCTATTTGTGTGTTAAATTTTAAATTCCGCATTATTGCCATAATTCATATAGCCATCACCTATTCACCCCCCTAGGTGATTTCACATCTTGGGAAGTCAAAGCTATAACTTTGAACGATCTCAACGACAAGGAGGAAATGGAGCTCATCGGTCTCATTGGGAATCTCAAGACCCATGAGATGGAACGAATAGCAAGAGAAGAGATGGCTCCTCCAAAGAAGAAAGCAATCTCTTTCAAAAGCTCTTCCACCTACTCCGACGAAGATGATGAAGAAGAGGATGATGAAGATCTTTCTCTTCTAGTGAGGAACATTCGGAGAATGTACAACAAGGCTAAATTTCAAAATAGAAGGAAATGGCAAGGTAAAGAAGAGAAGAAAATCATTTACTTCAATTGCCAGAAGCCGGGACAAATATTGCGGAGTGTCCAAAAAACAAGGGCAAACCCTCCACCTCCAAGAAGCCATACAAGAATAAAACTTTAAAGGCTACTTGGGATTCGGAGAGTGAATCCGACGAGGAATTCGACACCGCCCACATGTGTTTCATGGCAAATGAAAGCACAAGCAAGTAACCCCCGAAACATCTATTGAAGATTATGAATTATCTATAGATGAACTAGTAGAAGCTTTTGAAGAACTATCTCACAATTATGATTTTCTCAAAAGAAATATTTAAAAATGAAAAAGGAAAATGAATCACTTAACCACAAAATTTTCACTCTCTCTAAAAAGAAAAAGATGAATTATTTTAACTCCTACTTCCACTCAAAAGGATTTTGATGCTTATAAAATTTCTTGCAAAGGTAAATTTACGCTAGTTGATAAAGATGAGATTTCCATGTTAAAGAAGAAAATTGACTCATTAGGAGAAGTTTTAAAAAAAATGTGAATTTGATAAATCTAGACTAGAGGCTATGTTACCTAAGAAACATATCCCAAAGAAACAATCACATGCTACACACACCCATGTTCATAAATCACAACCTTCACACTCACATCATGCTAAACACCCAAAATATGTCCACACCCCACACACTCATCATGCATTCATGTATGGTAAAGTTTATGCATGCACATATTGTGGCCGAAAGAGTCATTGGTTAAATTTTGCTATGATAGGATAAATGCATCACATAATAATGTTTGGGTTCGTAATGCTAACATTCAAGAACCCAAGCAAATTTGAGTACCAAAGTCAACAAATTTGTTACATGATGTAGGTACACTCCAAAGCTCAAAGACATAGGGAGCGGTGGTATCTTGATAGTGGTTGCTCAAGGCACATGACTTGGGATATCAACAACTTTGCAATCCTATCAAGATACCATGAAGGTGGCACCGTCACCTTCAGAGATGACGCCAAAGAAAAAATCATCGGTATAGGTAACATTAAACTTGGTACATCTCCTATAATAGAAAATGTTGCTTTAGTTGATGGCCTTAAGTATGATCTCTCGAGTGTTAGTCAACTGTGTGATAAAGGTTTTAATGTGATTTTTGATGACTTAGCTTGTAGTGTAATTGATAGACAAACTAATGCAAGCATATTTTTCGAATTTCGTGAAAACAATGTATACATGATTGATATGTCTAATATGCAATGTAATGCTACTTGTTTGAATGCCTTCAATGATGACTCTTGGTTATGGCATAGGAGATTAGGCCATATTTCTTTTGACCATCTATCTAGATTAAATGACAAGGAAATGGTGAAAGATATTCCTTACTTGAAATTTGAAAAGGACCGCATTTGCGATGCGTGCCAACTTGGAAAACAAACCAAGTCTTCCTTCAAATCCTTCAAGGATATCATGACATCACGACCCTTGGAGTTGATTCATATGGATTTGTTTGGTCCTACTAAAACAAAAAGTCTAAGTGGGAATCATTTTGCTTTTGTTTTAGTTGATAATTTTTCTCGTTTTACTTGGGTTTTTTTCTTAGAACATAAAAATCAAGCCTTTTCACATTTTTAAACTTTTAGGAAAAGAGTTGAAAAGGAAAAAGATTCTTCTATTTTAAGAATAAGAAGTGATAGAGGTGGTGAATTCAATAACCAACCCTTTACCACTTTTTGCGAAGAACATGGAATTAAGCATGAACTATCTTGTCCTAGAACTCCACAACAAAATGGAGTTGTTGAGAGAAAAAATCGAACATTACAAGAAATGGTTAGGACAATGATAAATGAGTACGGTCTCCCTCAATACCTATGGGCCGAGGCCGTAAACACATCTTGTTACATATCAAATAGGGTTTTCTTATGCAAAAACACTTCTAAAATATCTTTTGAGATTTACTATTCAAGAAAACCAAATGTTTCATATTTTAAAATTTTTAGTTGTAAATGTTTTGTTTTAAATACTAAAGATAATTTAGGTAATTTGATGCAAAATCATATGAAGCTATTTTTGTTGGCTACTCTAACACTAGTAAAGCATATAGAGTCTTCAATAAATCATCTTTGACTATTGAAGAATCTATACATGTAAAGTTTGAGGAATCTAATGTTTTTATTGAGAATGTTGTAGAAATAGATTCCTTAGGTGAAGACATGGAAAGAATTACCTTGAAGGACTCACCTACTCTAGAAGACAAGCCAAAGGTTGATGGGGAAAGTAAAGTTTAAGAAGTTATAGTGGAGCCAACGCAACCACTTCCAAAGGATTGGAGATTCACTCCACATCATCCCAAGGATCTTGTTATAGGTGAAGTATCAAAAGGGGTAACTACTCGTTCTAAACTTCATGTTCTTTGTGGGCACTATGCATTTATTTCTTAATTTGAACCAAAGAACATCCTCGAAGCCGAGGGCGACTCATATTGGTTGCTTGCCATGCAAGAGAAGCTCAATCAATTCGAGCGCAACCAAGTTTGGCATCTTGTTCCTAGACCCCATGATAGACCAACAATTGGTACTAAATGGATCTTTAGGAACAAGTTAGATGAGTCAGGCAATGTTGTTAGGAATAAAGCTAGGTTAGTGGCCCAAGATTACACTCAAGTCGAAAGTATCGATTTTGAGAAAACTTTTGCACTCGTAGCACGGCTTGAAGCCAAACGGATAACACTTGCATTTGCTTTATATAAAGATTTTAAACTTTTTCAAATGGATGTAAAAAGTGCTTTCTTAAATGGATTTATTAAAGAGGAGGTGTATGTTGAACAACCCCACGGGTTTGTTGATCCTACATATCCAGATTTTGTTTTCTAACTAGACAAAGCTCTTTATGGTTTAAAACAAGCCCCTAGGGCTTGGTATGAAAGACTTTCTTCATTTCTTCTTTCAAATGGTTTTGCTGAAGAAAAAATAGATACTACTTTGTTTACCAAACATGTTGAAAATGATATACTTATGGTTCAAATATATGTTGATGATATTTTATTTGGTTCTACTAATGAAACACTTTGCAAAGATTTTGAATCATGCATGAAGGAGAAATTTGAGATGTCTATGATGGGCGAGCTTAACTACTTCCTTGGTCTCCAAATCAAGCAAAGGAAGGATGGGATTTTTGTCAATCAAGCCAAGTATACGAAGGAACTTATCAAGAAATTTGGGCTTGAAGGGTCTAAGACAAGCAAAACTCCCATGGCTACCACAACAAAGCTTGACAAGGATGAGCAAGGTATAAATGTAGACATTAAATTCTATCGCAGCATGATTGGTAGTTTGTTATATTTAACGGCTAGTTGGCCGGACATTATGTTTAGTGTGTGTCTTTGTACTCGATTTCAATCATGTCCTAAAGAGTCCCATTTGATTGCGGTAAAACGCATTGTTAGATACCTTAAGGGCACCATTGAAATGGGTTTGTGGTATCCGAAGACCGGACAATTCTCCATGACGATTTTTTCGGATGCCGACTATGCGGGTTGTAGAGTGGATAGGAAGAGTACTAGTGGAACATGTCAGTTTTTAAGAAATTGTCTTGTTTCATGGTCTTCCAAGAAGCAAAATTCTGTAGCCCTCTCAACCGTCGAGGCGGAGTATGTTGCGGTCGGGGCTTGTTGTGCACAAGTCCTTTGGATGAAACATACTCTCCTTGACTATGATTTGCATTATAACCATATTAAAATATTTTATGATAATACTAGTACTATTCATATGACTAAAAATGCAAATCTACATAGTAAAACAAAGCACATTGACATTCGATATCACTTTCTTAGATATCATTATGAGAAAGGTGATATTGAAATTGATTATGTTTCTACCGATTTTCAACTTGCCGATATTTTTACAAAATCACTAGATTATAATCGATTTTCTTTTATTTGTGGTGATTAAATGTTTGTGTTATGGACTCATAAAATTTTCACATATACTCTTCAAAAAATTTTATTGCATTTGACCCTTTTTGATACATGACAAAAAGGGAGAGAAATACTTTTAAGTTATTATTTATTTACCTTTTCTTTCTCATGCCATTTTTTATAGCGTGATTTGAGGGGGAGCCTTCAAGCTCCTTTTCCATTTGTTTGTTATATTTATTTTTTTTCTCATGCCATTTTTAGTTTTTTTTTAAAGTTCATATGTAACATGTTTTGAGGGGAGCTTTCAAGCTCCTTTTCCATTTTTTGTTAAATAACTCATATGTTTTGTCATCATCAAAAAGGGGGAGATTGTTGGCCAAGGTTATAATCATCCGATTTTAAACTTTTGATGATTACAAAACATATATAGTTATTTGTACTAATCATGTTTAAGTGTTTAAGATGGTTGCAGGGTTCTAAGGATTCAAGATGTTTTCTTCCCTAAAGGAAGGTGGTGATTGACTCAAGTTGACTCAATTCGGAATCAAGAATTCAAGTTATTCAACGATGCATATGGAAAAGCTCAAATTGAAGATCTTGTAGTCATCTAGAACTATTGTAAGAATTAGTATGTTAAAGAGTAAGGATATGATAGTTGTGCTCAAGAAAACACACAAACACAAAAATATACTTTTCAAAATATAAGTTTTTGGTTAGTTCGTTTTGGTGCATGTTTGATTAATGTACATGCTTCAAAATATTCCAAATTTTTATATCTTGTTTAAAACATGTCTTTCATCTTCTATAGCATGCTACTTAAACCTCTAACCATTTAAAAATATTTCAAAAATTATTCAAAGTTTAAAAATCTCTTTACAAACTGTTTCAGGCCTTTACGGTCGACCGGACCGGTCGACCGGCACTATTTCAGGCCAGATCGGTCGACCGGGCCTTATGGCCTTGGGCATGCACGTCTGCTGGTCGACAGGGCAGTCGACCGACAGACCCTGTGGTCGACCAACCGATCGACCGACTGCAAGACCCTAACTCTCGGGTTTTGCCGGCTCATTTTTCTATTTTATAATAGCCGGCAGTTGACCGGGCGGTAGACCGGAGCCAACGGCTCTTTTGGCAATGTGGCTTGCCGGTCGACCGGCCGGTTGACCAGCAGCTGTCCAGAAAGCCCCAACGGCTATATTTTGGAATCTGTTTCATTTTTTAATGATTCCAACGACTATTTCTTATTTCCTAGTGACTAAACTCACCCCTAATGACCTAGTATCAATTATGAATGGTATTTATCCATTCCCTATAAATAGAGGTTATTGGTCTTTAGTTTTTCACAAGAAAAAGATCCAAGTTTCAAGTTTTTCAAAAGAGAAGAAAAGTTTACTTGCTTTCATTTTCAAAGTTCTTTCAATTGCAAAAGTTTTCAGTTGGTTCCAAGTCTTTTACTCCTTTTCAACTGAAATTTTTCTCTCACTTTACTTCTTGAGCCAAAAATCATACTTTACTCTATAAGAAGTTGTAAAAGAGAGTTTGTGGTCTTTTGATCACCAAGTGACTTGTATTCCATTGTGTTGAGATCCCTCTTGTGTAGAGGTTGGATTTGTTGGAGTTGAGTACTCTGGTCTTGTGTAGACCATTTGTAATCCCCTTGGGTGTAAAGGTTCCTATGTGAAAATTCTCTTTGTGGATTTAGTGAAAATCTTTCATAGTGGTGAAGGTGGGGACGTAGAGCAGTGGCTCGAACCTCGAAACAAATTACTTGTGTTTGCGATTGGTTTCCTTTTTGCTCTCTATTGCTTTACATTCTTAACTTGTGATACCACTTGCTTGTACTTCATTATTGCACTCATTTCATTTACTTACATTTTCGGTCTTTACTCATTTCAACAAGAAAGCAATTACGCACCTCAACTCATAATCTAGAGGAATCAAAGAGGAGACGTTCTAGAGCCCTTCACGGGGAATTCGGCTTCAATTTCTTGTTTTGAGTGATTGCTTGCATCATTCATACTTACTTGTTTAAAAAGAGCATTAGATTAGCATTAACACCTATTCACCCCCTTTAGGTGTTTTTCAATCAAGAACACCAAACTCTGATACCAATTAAAAATACACCTAGAAGGGGGGTGAATAGATGTACTAGCTAATCTAATGATAATGATGCAGAATTAAAATTTTTTATGCAAACTAAAACAATTAAGGTAAACACACAAAGTATAATACAAGAGTGTAGCCAAATTCTCGGTGAAGGGTTCTAAACTATCTCCTCAAGATTCCTCTACATTAAAAGTTGAGGTGCCACTATGGCGCTCTTGGTTGAATACAAGTGTGAGCAAACAGTCCTAAGCATATATCAATTGAGCACAAGTATATCAAGTCTAGAAAGAGACAAATAAGATAAGCATGCAAGATATGTAAACACAACAGACACGGGAGATTTGTTTCGATGTTCGAGCACCCTTGCTCTGTGTCCCCGCCTTCAACACTATGAATGTCCACTAGAATCGATCCCACTGGATCACTCGGTGCCGCAACACCTACAACGAGTTCACATTAGAACTCTGAACCTGCAAGTCCCTCACTTGTTCCTGCAAGAACAACACACGCAAGCACACTAGCTTGTCGAGGCCGCACCTCTTACTACTCCTCCAACCTCACGTCGGAATACTTGATGATCATTTCACTTCATCACCTAAAAATACTTCTTCACCGAGGCCACAACCTCTACAACATTACACAATACAAGGATGTAAACTTGTGATCACTTCTCTTGATCACAAACACAACTCTCACAACAAAGCTTCTATAAGATAGATATGGCAATGGAAAACTCAAGTATGTGTGAGAAAAACTAGGATAGAGTTATGGTGAAAAACTCAAGAAATCTCTCTTGAAAACTCTCCTTTTGATATGGAATTATTAGCCCTAAAACAAGTGGAGAAAAACACTAATAGAGATGGTAAAAACTAACTTTGAAACTCTCCAAAAATCTTGTGTAAAATAGCCCAAGAGATGGCTTATTTATAGCCTCTCAAGAAACTAGCCGTTGGCAGCCAGGAAAGGTCCAGAATGACCTTGCGGTCGACTGGCCCAACAGTCATATTTCTGACCGTTGTGCCTCCGGTCGACCGCCTGGTCGACTGGGCACAGCCTGTCGGTCGACCGCCCGGTCGACCGGCCCTACCCGAGACATGGGTAGTTTCAGTCAGTTGACCGCTGGTCGACCGGCCTACTTGGCTGGCCTTTGTGCATGTCTCGTGTACATCGGTCGACCGATCCGATCAACCGTCTGGTCGACGCCAGTAGATCTGGCTGATATTTTGGGACTTAAAACTTGGTTGTATAAACTCTTATAAAATCTCATAAAATCACTAAAAATCTACAAAAATAAGTTTATTGAAATACTTTGAAGTACAAATATGTGCGATAAAAAATTAACACATATTACAAACTTTTTGAACTATTTTTGTAATATAGAAATTTTGCCTTAAAAAAATATCCGTATTTTTTTTCAAAAATAATCTTTATTTGAAAAATGATTTTTCTAAAACTTCTCCAAATACAAAAATAAGATATTTTAAACTTTTGAAGCTTAGTTTGTATGGATATGATCCAATACACATATAAGATGAAATATCTATGTTTTTGACCATAAGCTCTAAAATATGTTTTGATAAATACAAAACTTAAACACATGATATGGAAACATCAAATTAAGTTTTTCTAAACATTTGAACCAACAATGTGCATGGATGAAATTCGAAACACATATAAACGATATAAACTTGTTTTGTTGAACTCTATTCATGAAACATAAAGATATATACTATGAAGCTCAAAAACCAAAACGGTATTTTCTAAAATCAAAACTACTGTATAAAAACACATATAAATCTTGTGTGTGTATGTGCATGAGCTTGAGCAATCCACAACTAATCTATCCTTTACATTTTGTCTAAAAAAAAATCTTAACACTTATAAACATGACACAAATCTTTTTGAAAATCTTCTCTTGAAAATCTTCTTCTCCTTCTTGACTTGGTTCAAATCTTGATCTAATGAGCTAGACTCCTCTTGAGTAATTGATGCGATCTTGATGCACGAGCTCTTGAATCAACACAGCTAGCTTCAAAAACTTAACTTTGAATCTTTTGTTGAAGCTAAACACCGACTAAGATCATGATCAAATATTTGAAACTATATAAACACAAGATCATTAGTACTATAACTACATGAGTTAATCATCATCAAAGCTAGAGTGATTGGCCTTTAGGCCGACACCTGGGTCCCTGCTTTCTACAATGCTAATGGGTGTTCTGTAATACAATGTTCCTGTAAAAATTGACCTGCACACCAAAGTAGAGAAGAAAATGTTAACAAAAATGTGAGTTTAAATCATTCTAATGCCCGACAACTGCACGAAAATTTGATCGATGCGAAGCCAGCACTTGAAAACTTGTGTTTTTGAATTCAGTGTAAAACCATGTGTGCTAATGTTCCCTCGATACTTCTGTTATTGCATGATGACTCAACGAGTCGAATCCACAGGGACGGGAGGCGATATAAGCATTAGCGGTCTGTTCACGTGTTATATTAACAAGTTCTTCTTTGTTTAAAGAAAGAGAAAAAGAAAAAAAAGAAAACTAAAAGTGATAGGTAGAGGAGGTGATGAAAACGGTGATGTGAAAAACAAAAGAGGAGTGGTTGTCGAATCGGTAAAACAAAAAGAAAATAGAAACAAAGTAGAAAGTGAAGTGATTTGAAAAGTTATTTGGAAAAAAAAATAGAAAAGAAGATGAAGCTTGTGGTAAAGAAAATGAAAATGATGTTGAAGAAGATGAAAACAAGGATAACCTAAGAAGATGTGAAAACAATAATGAAAAGATAAAAGAAAAGTTTTGAAATCGATTTTTAAAACAAAGAAAAGAAAAGAAGGAAAACGATAAAGAAAACTCATAGCTACTAACTACTAATTGCTCCATTAATATGCTAACCTCTTAATGATAGATGCCTCACATGGATCCTTGGCCATCACTAATTCTTGGCTTCTTCAAGAGCTTTTCAAAGCATTACTCATAAGATTGTTCTTGATATTCAAACATATCCAAACCACACAACAATGTGCAAGTTACTTTTAGTTCATCAAAATCAAGTAGAGGTGAGCATGAAATAAAGAAGACATTACAAGTTAGCTTGTTAGTGGTTAAATGTTAGAATGCTAGAATCCATTATCATGAACCATCAATGGCTCTTGCAAGAGCAAGGCCTAGTAGAGGTTATTAAATTCATATGGATTATCAAGTAAGGGGTTAGTTAGTTAGTAGTTAGTAGTTGATTGCCATGAAAAGAACTAAGCATCATATAGAAGATAGAGAATATTACAATAGAGGAAAAAGGAGATACCATAGATTGTCACTTTCTATTACATCAATATCTCTCTTCCTTCCACTAGAATCAACTCAGCCATATTACTAGATCTAAAAAGGAAAAGAAAATACAAAAGAAAAGAAGAAGAAACTCAACATTAGCCTACACAAAAGAGAAGAAACCCTAATTCTCGTTGGTCTAACCCCCATCTTAGGTCCAAAATTGCAGCATTTGTAGGCAAAGGCGAGCTCTGAATGACGAGACGAAGGCACGTGTTAAATAATGACATGTGGGCCCACTAAAGTGCAACAGAAATGCGGCTTTTGTCGCATTTTCTCGGCAATACCAGGGACTTAGGTCCCTGGTTTTGGCCTGCTCCTTCGTCTTGCTTCTGGGACCTTCCAAATATCTTCTGTTTTGCGCACTTGGGCATGTAATAGTCCAGATTCATTCTCCAATTTTTAGGACTAAACTACCCCTTCTAGAAGCGTCTTTCTTGCTCTTCAAGAAATTCCATTTAATTTTCTGAATATTTAGCTTTAAATCAGGATTTGTTACCACTTTGCCCTTCTCCTTTTAATTATCTGCAACAAGACCCTAATGAGCAAAATAATTAGCGTAAATTTGTAGGAAATGTGATGATGATGATGCAGAATCGGTTACTAATCAATGCACAAAAACGTGTGACTTCTGATGTGGAATGTGCGCGGAGAAAGGTGCTAATGTTTCATCAAAACTACCATTATAGCTAAATAGCTAAACGGGTCATATCCACAAGGAGGGGAAGCGATAGAAGTATATGTTTAGTTTTGTGTTTATTTTAAGAAATTCTTCATTTGTTTCAAAAAGTATGAACAAAAACAAAAGAGAAGAAGCGCTTGAAAGTAATAGTTAATGGTATGTGAAAACAAAGTAAAAGTGATTGGTTTGTAAAAAAATATGAATTAAAAAAAAATGAAGTAAGGAAGTAGAAGGCGATGGAAAACAAGTTGCTTAAGTAAAGAACAAGAAAAGAAAATAGTTTTAAGAATTTAAAATAGAAAATTAATTTGAACTAGGAAGAAAATGAAATGGAACAAGTTTTAGAAGAGGGTTTTAAGAAGGAAAGTAGAGAGAAAAGTTTGAGAAAAATTGAAATTGAAGTTTGCTTTTAAAATGGGAAAAGTGCATGACTAACCTCCTATTAAGTGATCCCACTAACCTGCTAATTTCTTGATGATAGAGTCTCACAATGGATCCTTAGCATTCACAAGTGTTGTGCAATGAGAACTTATCATGTGGTGTTCGAATGAAAGTTTTCCCCGCTTCACCTTGCTACACATGGCAAAAATTTTGAACATTACCCCATCAAGATCTGATTAAATGAGAGAATGGGGTTAGAAACAAGTGCAAGATCAGTATCGACAAGGATGAGTGGTTATTCTCTAACTTACAAAGTCAAGCAAAATTAGTACACCAATAGACTCCATCTATATCCCTTAGATCAAAAACACATAGGTTAAGCATGAAATATGAGATTAGGTTGCATGTTAGTATGTTAGAGTTAGAACCCTTCATCATAAGTTATCCATAGCCCTTGTTTGCACAAGGTTTATGTGATGCTTATTGATTCATGTGGGTTATCAATTAAGTAGCTAGATAGTGGGCTAGTATTTAGTTAGCCGTGCAATAGAGAAGTTAGCTAGATTTGGAATGAGAAAGCAAGAAAGTAGACATTTTTACACTAATTGCAAGAAAGAAAAGCATATAAAAAGTAAAAGAAATCTAGAGGAAGAAGAAGCAAGCTTGCATTTGATTGTCACTGATCAATTATAAATCATTCACTCACTCTCTCTATTTTATGGTCAAAAAATAAGATAAAAGAATTATAAAAGAGCTAAAGAAAAACTTAGAGAGAAAATAGTCTAAAATTCCCAACTCTCCTCTTGTGATAGCCAAGGGGAATATTTATAGGCCTAACATCCTAAGTCCAATCAATTGTGACTATCGAAGAAGACGCTGCGCCAATGGCCATGATCTTGCCCGTTTTTGTGCCTTTTGCTGCGAAAGCGCGGCAAAGATGCGGCCGTTAGGCTCGCGTCAGAGAATGCCAGTTTGGCTCTGCACAAGTGTTCTTGTGGAAGATTTTATTCTCTAAATATACTCTAGATTGTCAGTAAAATGGGCTTCTATCATTGGGCTTCACTTTAGGCTTTAAAAATCCCCAAATAATTAGGATTGTAGGCTTTCTTCTCCACTAAACAATGAATCTAAAAATAAAGAAGAAAAAAATTAGTAACCAAAATTTTATTAGTAATAAATGTGATAACGTTGATGTAAAATATGCAAAGTAAATACTAATCACACACCCACACTTATTTTTTGCTCATCCCGGAGCAAAACAAGGCAAAAAGAAAAACTAGCTAACAGTATTATTACACCACTTTTGCAGGTAACGTGACTAAAGTGAGTGATTACAGCAAGTCATTAAACCTCTATGTTTTTCCTAGAGGAGGAGTTTTGTCTCCTGAGGATTTTCAATGGATTGCACTCACAAAATCTATAAAGAAAGAAACAAATTTTAGTATTTTTGAAAACACATTTTGAAAGAGAAAAGTTTTCAAATTTTTTTGCAAAAATTAAGTGATCTAAGGACATAAGTCCACAAAAAATTATGCATCTTTAAACTTATTCTAGATGCAAGATCTTGTTAACAGGTAAGAATTCAAAATTATTAGTAATTGATCTTTCATAGAAATCTAGATAGTATGCACTTGTGATAGTGTTGATTTTAGAATTTTAACTCCAAACATTAAGCTATTTATTTATATACATATACATTATTTTTTAGTTTTCTTAGATTTTCTAGTTTACCCAAGTTGTGAGTCTTTAGCCGGTTACTCCCAAACCAGTTGATTTTAGGGCACCAGATGAGAAAACATCTTTTGAGCTTAAGGACTCGGTAAAGAAGGCCACAAAACTTTAAGGAGTTTCTTTATTTTGATTATCATTTGGCTTGACTAAGCATACTTCTTAAGGCACAATTAACCAGCTTAATTAGTGGCCAAGTGTTTATAATAATATATACTTTTTTATTTTTTATTTTTATTTATGGTAATTTTAAGTCTTTGTTTTCATGTCAAAAATGTGTAAGTGTGGAGTGCATATTTTCTAAGGTAAAAATACAAGATCGTATTATCTTTCCAATTCTTTTTTCTTATTCTATAATTTTAAACAAGAACCGTTATTTTTTACTATATTTAAAAAATTATTATTTTTGGTTTCTCAAATTTTGAAGATTAACTTAGATTTCTTAAAAATATATCAAATTTTTTACCCTTATTTCAAAAAGTTTTCTAAAAGAAAAGAAATAGTCTAAAAAAGTTGTCCTATAAAGAAGTGAAAAATGAAGAAAATCTAGAAAATAAACTTAAATAAAAAGAAAATCTAGATAATAACCTAAAATATAAAAAAGATAAAAATGAAAAAACAATAAAGATAAAATCCTATGTCAGTCCCCTCCCCATACCTATCTTATGCATTACCCCAATGTATGACATGAATGAAAAAAATACATGAAATGGGTGAAGGTAATATATAACCTCTGATGATGATGCGGTCCAGTCGAAGTGCTCGGGCCGACCGATCGTGAACATTGCAATCCCTCATGTATTCGCTCCAGTCGAGCATTTTGTTGTTCCATCTGTCTCCTAAGGCGAATCTGCCCCCTAAAGATCTTCTTCGTGCCTTTCCATATGAAAGACATGAAGGCATATGTCTCAGTGTGTGGTGGCTATCGCCAAAAGTTAGGCTCATCCTCTCCTTCCATCTGTTCCTTTGAGGAGCTCTCAATAAGAACATCCTCAGGCAAGACTGTAGGAGTCCAAATAGAATGCAAACAACTATTATATCCACTAGTTATTCATTGGTGGGATACAAATACTCGATCATACCCTAAAAATTCCTCGTCCGGCAAAAAGTTTCTGCACAGACAAGTCACAAGAATTGGTAGAGAGTATTTGGCACCCCTAGTGTGCTGGGAATTTGCAATGAGCTATTGCAAGATGACAGTATTCAAACGACCATGTGTTTTCTAGTCATCAGACTATGTATGATCTGCTTGGTTAGCAAGTTAGTAAGTTAGATGTTAGAATCGATCATCATGAGCCATCAATGGCTCTTGCAAGAGCAAGGCCTTGTAGATGCTATTAGATTCATGTGGATTATCAAGATGAGCTTAGATGTTAGTGGTTAGTAGTTAGATTGCCATGAATGAAAGTTAGCTAGTCATGTTAGAGGTTTGAGAAGAAACCATTGAAGAAAGGAGAAAGATTACATAGATTGTCACCATTTCTTACATCAATCTCTCTCTTCTCTCTCTGAATCATCTCTACCCTAATACATGAATCTAAAAGAAAATAAAAATACAAAAGAAAGAAGAAGAAAAGAAGAACACTTACACTACACTACACTAAAAGAGAGAAAATTTAGCCTACTCGCTGATCTGCTTGCGTTTCAGGTCTCTGAAGGGATATTTATAGGCACTAGGAGGTTCTAGAAGATGAGATGAGGCCACACATCGAAAATTGACGCGTGGCTTGTCAAGATGGCCATAAAAACGCGGCCATGGCCGCGTTTTCGCGACCATACCAAGGACTTAGGTCCCTGGTTTTGGCGAATGATTTCATCTCGCTTCGGGGACCTTCCAGCTATTCTTAGATTCGGGTATTTGCATCAAGACTTTCGTCAGATACGCGCCAACGTCTAGATTCAATGTATCTTCTAGAAACTCTCTAACTTGGCCTCTAAGAAATCCGGATTTAATTACCCTAAACTGGGTTTAATTAAGCTCTTATCACCCTTTTGTCCTTCTAGTCTTGATTATCCACAAAAGAGACCAAAGCATGATTTAGAGATGATATTTTATTCATATATCGGTAGAAAAATGCGATATAAAAGTGCAATATCATAGACTAATCACTTTCAAAGCTACTCCCTCCACCATTGACGAAGAAGATTCATCCGAAGATGGAGATGAAGACTTTGCCATGCTCATTAGGAAAGTGGGCAAAATGTTATTTAAGAAAGGAAGACAAAGCAACTTTTGAAGAGGAAGACATTAAGGGAGATTTGAAAAGAAGGAGGAGATGAGTCCTTACTTTCATTCAGGAAGACGGGCCATCTAATTGTAGATTTCCCCTCACTTCAAGCCGCTACCTCCAAGAATGTGCATAGGAAGAAGAAGGCAATAGTACCCACTTGGGATGACTCAAAAACTGATTCTGAAGAAGAGATTGATGTCGCACACGTTTGCTTCATGGCAAACAGAGAGGAGACTTCTATGGTAAATATCGAAACCTCTTTAAAAGATAATGATTTAACTATTGATGAACTTACACAATTTTTTGAAGAATTACAAAGTAGATATGAAATTTCTCTTACACAAAATAAAAAATTGAAAAAGGAAAATAACTTTTCAAAGAATAATCTAGAAATTGTTTTTAAAGAGAAAAATGACTTAGCTATTTCTTTTGAGGAAATGAAAATGGATTTTGATAAATACAAACTTGCTTGTAAGGGTAAAAGCCCTAATATTATTTTTAAAAAAATGAATTGTTGGATATCTAAAAATGTATTGATGTTTTGGATACCACCTTGAAGAAGTGTGCATTTGACATGAACAAATTTGCTTCTATGTTTCTAAAGAAAAAAACTCAAAGAAAATATACACCTCATTCATCTCACACACACCATGAAAAACATGCACAACATGCACATGCACATCTAAACATGCACAACATGCACATACACATCAACATAAGCATGTCTTCATGTATGGTAAAGTGTACACATGTTCACATTGCAGCCGCAAAGGCCATTTAGCAAAATTTTGTTATGCTAAGCTAAATATGTTAAACAAAAATGTTTGGGTTCGAGAAAGTACGAACCCTGTAGGACCCAAAAAGATTTGAGTACCAAAGAACACACCAAACTTGATTGATCTAGGTGTGTCATCCTCCTCCAAGACGTAAGGGGAGATGGTGCCTTGGTGGTGGATGCATTGAACCTCAAAGGATTAACCGTTATATTGCATCGCTATCAAGAAGTACCTATTTTGGAGATTAGCTATGGTTTGGTAACTTCTCCATTTAAAAATTTTACTTCTAACTAGATCTATACATGCATAAGAATAGCTAGTTTTTCTTTTGTGTTAATATACCTTAGTTATGATTACATGATTTTTGTTGTTCTTATGGCTTGCTTAGTTTTGAGCTAGTCCATTAACGTTGATTTCGTTCTTTACTAGCTCATGGATTGCTTGCTCATGCTTATAGTATTTTTCATGCTCACTTGGATGATAGATATCTTTGCATTTATGTGTACATAGATTAATTTATTTGCTCATATACATGTATACACATATATTTTATTTATCTATCTTGTGATTGATCATAGTTTAAACCATATTTAAGCAATAAATCCAAGATAGCAATTGTGCGCCTCAACTCTTATTTAGAGGAATAACGAGGAGAAGTTCAAAACCCGTTAAGGGTATTCGGCTTCAATATATTGTGTTTTCTTAATTGCTTGACATATGATTTAAATTATTAAAAAATATATTTTTAATAGAATAAAAAATTATTTTGATATCATTTTCATGTGTTTTTCATGCCAATAAGATTTTTGGTGTTAATTCTCTATTTTATGTATAAAAAATATCCCAGATAAAATATTTTTCAAAAGTCTTTAATTCACATCTTTTTAATCGAATTTTTGGGCAGTCACGATCTACTGACAGGTCGACCGAGTTGACCTGCTATTGGTCCGGTTGACCGGGCGGTCGACCGAGAAAGCCTGAAATACAAAAAAATATTTTGGGCCTTAGCCGGTCGACCGACTGTAATCGAGAAGCTCTCAGTTAGACCCCGGTTGACCTGGCAGTCGACCGTGAGTCGGGTCTGCTGCTTTTTACCCAGTTTTAAAAATCCTAAAAACCCCAAATCTGTTTTACTTTTCTCTTCTCCTCTGTTTCTCTCATCTTCTCCACCCTATTTCCTTTCCTTCTATCTCTCCCAAACCTTTTCAAATCTCAAATTAAAACCTAAAATTTATTGTATCTCTCCTCAAAACTTCAGATCTATTTGATTTCAAAGAGAAAATTTTGAAATTACACCTAGAGGAGGGTGAATAGGTGTATACCTAAAATTGCTATCTTGTTAAGATGAGTATTGATCGATAAAAAATGAATGATAAACAACTAAATAGAGACAATAAAGCAATCGCAAACAAAAAGATATATTCTGAGGTTCGAGCCACCGCTCTACGTCCCCGCCTTCACCACCATGAAGGATTTCACTATCCACTATTGGATCCTCCACAAAGGGACCTTACAACAAGGAATTACAACTACTCAGAGTGCACAACTCTCCAACTCAATCCTCTACACCAGAGGCAGCACAAAGCCAATTGAGATAACAAGCTCTTGGTGATCAAGAGATCACAAACACTCTCTTTGCAACTCTCCTACAAAAACCCTATAGAGTAAAATGTAAACTTGAAGCTCAAGAATGTAAGTGAGAGTGGAAATCAAAAAAGAGAGATTTTAAGAGCAGAAAAACTCAATTAAAATTTTGAAAATAAGTACACAAAAGAAAACTTAAAACTTTTTCTCTTTGAAAGCAAAAACTAGATTTTCAATAAAATTTCTTGTTATGAAATATTCAATCCCAATAACCCATTATATAGATTTTAGAAAAACACTTTTAGAATAGTTTTACCAGGTCTAAAAAGGAAGAAATTGACCCTAGAAATTCAACTTTTCACGTTTTAAAAGAAACATGCTTAAAAACAAATTTAAAAGAACTGGCCATTACTGCCAATCTTGCAGTCTGTCGGTCGACCGGCCATTCAAAAAATTTGACTGTTGGCTCTTAGTCAACCGTGTTTAACTGAGACCAAACTGGTTACAGTCAGTCGACCGCTCGGTCGACTGTAAAAAAGGACCGGTCGACCTGTCGGACGACCGGGAATGTGCACGACATGCATACCCCAATTGCCAGAGGTTCGGTCGATGGTGCGGTTGGCCATTCTTGCTTGTAATAGGCTCGGTCGACCACCCAGTCGACCGACCCAGGCCAAAAACTGGGTCAAGGAAATTTTTGAAGATAAAGAAAATTTTCAAATATTTTTTATTTGAACTTTTGAAAAGAGAAGACATGTATAGCCATGAGATACAAGTTGTAAACTGAGATAGAAATTTCTAAGAAAATGTGAAAAAAGTATAAAAAAAAAACATGTCAAAACCATACTTTTGAAAACGTGCACTTTTGTGTGTGTATATCTTTGAGCCTCAAATCTATATTCTACTCTTTAACAAACTAGTTTCTTACAAGGTTCTAATCGACTATAAGAATCATCAAGCGGGCTTCTCTGATTGTGATGTTTGGGCGACGCTGAGTGCTTTGAGCTATGATCCCGTACATGAGTATCCTTGAGCTATCAACACCTTCTTTTAGAGTAAGAAACATGTTAGATCTTTTTTAACCTGAAATACACTCTTGAACTTAATTAGTACCAAATAACTTCATATGCTTTGTTATCATCAAAAAACAAAATCGGGGATCGTAACCTTTGGGCAACAATCTCGCCTTTTTTGATGATGACAAAACATATGAGATATTTAAAAGAAAATCTAGGAAAGAGCTTCGTAAAAGCTCCCCCTCAAGTTATGCTAGCTATCAAGTAAAAGATATAAAAAAGTTATATAATAAAGGCATTGTATAAGAGCATGATTAAACAATTACCAATAAATACTCAAATACTCATAAATACTTTCCCCCCTTTTGTCATGCATCAAAAAGGGTAAGCAAAAAATAGCCAAAAATTAAAACATATGTAGATTTTATCAGGAAAAAACTCATAAATCAACAATACAAATATTTAGTTCTCCACAAATGAAAAAAATCTATTAAAATCAAGTGGCTTAGTAAAAATATCTGCTAGTTGAAAATCAGTTGAAACATCAACTTTCCTATAGTGATCTCTAAGAAAGTGATATCCAATTTCTATGTGCTTTTACTTACAATATTGATTTACATTTTTAGTCATATGAATAGTACTAGTATTATCACAAAATATCTTAATATGATCATAATATAAATCATAGTCAAGAAAAGTATGTTTCATCCAAAGGACTTGTGCACAACAAGTCCCGGCCGCAACATGCTCCGCCTCAGCAGTTGAGAAGGCTACAAAATTTTGTTTCTTGAAAGACCATGAAACAAGATAATCTCCCAAAA
Source organism: Agave tequilana (assembly GCA_038442645.1). Lineage (NCBI taxonomy): Eukaryota > Viridiplantae > Streptophyta > Magnoliopsida > Asparagales > Asparagaceae > Agave > Agave tequilana. Next base: position 126,102 of record JAVJIF010008393.1, read on the forward strand.
ACTGATATGTTTCACTTGTACTCTTCCTATCCACTCTATAACCGACATAATCAGCATCCAAAAAACTCGTCATGAAAAATTGTCCGGTCTTCGGATACTACAAGCCCATTCCAATAGTGCCCTTAGGTTATCTAATAATGCGTTTTACTGCAATCAAGTGGGACTCTTTAGGACTAGATTGGAATCTAGCACATAGACATCCACTAAATGTGATATCCGGCTTACTAGCTGTTAAATAAAGTAAACTGCCAATTATACTTCTATAAAGTTTAATGTCTACATTTATACCTTGTTTATCCTTATCAAGTTTTGTTGTGGTAGCAATGGGAGTTTTGCTCGTCTTTGTCCCTTCAAGTTCAAATTTCTTGATGAGTTTCCTTGTGTACTTGGCTTGATTTATAAAAATCATATCACTCCTTTACTTGATTTGGAGATTTAGAGTCCAAGGAAGTAGTTTAGCTCGCCCATCATAGACATCTCAAACTTATTCTTCATGCATGATTCAAAATCTTTGCAAAGCTTTTCATTAGTAGATCCAAATATAATATCATCAATATAAATTTGAATAATAAGAATATCACTATCTACATGTTTTATAAACAAAGTGGTATCTATTTTACCTTTTACAAAACCATTTGATATAAGAAATGTTGAAAGTCTTTCATACCAAGCTCTAAGAGCTTGTTTTAAACCATATAAAGCTTTGTCTTCTTTGAAAACAAAATCCGGATGTGTCAGATCAGCAAACCCAGGGGGTTGTTCAACATACACTTCTTCTTCAATAAAACCATTTAAAATGCGCTTTTGACATCCATTTGAAAAAGTTTGAAATCTTTATAAGAAGCAAAAGAAAGTGTAATCCGTATGGCTTCAAGTCGTGCTACGGGTGCAAAGGTTTCTCAAAATCGATACCATCGATTTGGGTGTAACCTTAGGCCACTAACCTAGCTTTATTCCTAACAACATTACCCAACTCATCAAACTTGTTCCTACAAATCCATTTAGTACCAATTATTGGTCTATGATGGGGTCTCAGAACAAGGTGCCAAACTTGGTTGCGCTCTAATTGGTTGAGCTCTTCTTGTATTGCAAACAACCAATATGAGTCGCCCTCGGCTTTGAAGATGTTCTTTTGTTCAATATGAGAAATAAAAGCAAAATGGCCAAACAAATCATAGAGTTTGGAGCGAGTAGTTACCCCATTTGATACATCACCTATGATGAGTTCCATGGGATGTCTCGTCGCATATCTCTAATTTTTTGAAAGTGGTTGTGTTGGTGCTACTTTAACCTCTTGAACTTCACCTTGTTCATCAAGCTTTGGCTTATCTTCTAGGATAGGTGAGTCCTTCAAGGTTACTTTCTCCATGTCTTCACCTAGAGAATCAATCTCTACAACATTCTTGACAAAAGCATTAGATTCTTCAAACTTAGCATGCATCGATTTTTCAATTGTCAAAGTAGATTTACTTGCTAGTATTAGAATAACCAACAAAAATAGCTTCAAAAGCTTTAGTATCAAAATTTTCTAAGTTATCTTTGGTGTTTAAAATAAAACATTTGCATCCAAAAACTCTAAAGTAAGAAATATTACGCTTTCTCAAATAGTAAATTTCAAAAGAAGTTTGGAAAGTAATTTTACAAAAATAATTTCTATTTGGTATGTAACATGAAGTGTTTACGGCCTTGGCCCATAAATATTAAGGGAGTTTGTATTCACTAATCATTGTCCTAGCCATTTCTTGAAGAGTACGATTTTTCCTTTCAACGACTCCATTTTATTGTGAAGTTCTAGGACAAGATAATTCATGCCTAATTCCATTTTCTTCAAAATAAGTGATAAAAGATTATTAATGAATTCACCACCTCTATCACTTTTTATATGCAAAATTGAAAAACCTTTTTCTTTTTCACCCTTTTTCCAAAAACATTAAAATGCGAAAAAACTTGATCTTTATGTTTCAAAAAGAAAACCCATGTAAAACGAGAAAAATCGTCAACTAATACAAAAACAAAATAGTTTCCATTTAAACTCTTGATTTTAATAGGATCAAACAAATCCATGTGGATTAACTCTAATGGTCAAGATGTCCTGATATCCTTGATTGGTTTGAAAGAGGACTTGGTTTGTTTCTCAAGTTGGCACGCATCACAAATGCGGTCCTTTTCAAACTTCAAGCAAGGAATCCCTTCACCAATTCCTTAGAGTTAATTCTAAGTAGATGGTCAAAAGATACATGGTTTAATCTCTATGCCATAACCAAGAATCCTCATTGAAAGCATTTAAACATGTAGCATTACAATCTAAATTTAGTATATCAATAATATATACATTATTTTCTCAAAATCTGAAAAGAATGTAAGCATCGATTTTATCATCTAAAACATTGGAAGAAGAGTCATCAAAAATAACTTTAAAACCTCGATCACAAAATTGACTAATAGTCAAAAGGTTATGCTTGAGACCATCAACTAAAACAACATTTTCAGTCAATAGAGATGAACCAATTTTAATGTTACCTATACCAATAATGTTACCCTTTGAGTCATCTTCGATGGTGACGGTACTACCTTCATGATACCTAGATAGGGTTGCAAAATTATTGATGTCCCAAATCATGTGTCTTGAGCAACCGCTATCAAGATACCATCGCTCCCTATGTCTTTGAGCCTTGGTGTGTACCTACATCAAATAATGAAGTTGTTGATTTTGGTACCCATATTTTCTTGGGTCCTATGGCGTTTGTACTTCGAACCCAAATATGATTATTAGAAGCATTTATACGATCGAAATAAAATTTAGCTAAATGACCCTTTCGGCCATAACAAGTACAAGAATAATCTCTACCATACATGAATGCATGATTTGTATGATGAGTATGTGAAACATGAGCAGGCTTAGTGTGTTATTTAGAAGTGTGAGCATGTGTATTATGAATATATTTCTTTGAAGAATTTTTCTTAGAAAACATGGCCTTTAATTTAGCATTATCAAACTCACATTTCTTTAAAACATTTTTCAAAGTGTTCATTTTAGTTTTTTAAAGTAGAAATTTCATTTTCATCAGTCATGGGAAACTTTATTTTACCTGAAATCTTGTATGCATCAAAATCTTTTTGCGTGGATAAAAGGGTGAAAGATAAATCATCATTTTCTTTAGAAAGAGTGATAATTTATTTTGAGCAACTTCATTTTTCTTTTTCGTGTTTAGATACTTCTTCTTTAGAAAATCATAATTATTTGAAAATTCTATAAATGCATCTCCTAATTCATCCATAGTTAAATCACAATCATCAAGGGATGGTTCAGAAGTTACCTTAGGTGTGTTATCATTTGCCACGAAATACTCGTTTGCCGTATCCACCTCGTCTTCGGATTCACTATCTGAATCCCTTGTAGCTTTGAGAGCTTTCTTCTTAAATGACTTCTTTGGCATGTTTGAGAAAGATGGCTTGTTTTTCATATCCAGACATTCGGCAATGATATGTCCTGGTTTTCGATAGTTGAAACAGATAATTTTCTTTTCCTCCTTTCCTTGCTATGGTCTCCTATTATTAATCTTTGCCTTGTTGTACATCCTCCTTATATTTCTTAAAAGGAGGGAAAGATCTTCATCATCTTCTTCTTCATCAACATCGTCGGAGATGGTGGGAGTAGACTTGAAGGCAATTGTCTTCTTCTTTTCTGGTGTCATTTCTTCTCTAGCCTTCCTCTCCAACTCTTGGGTCATAAGGTTGTCGATAAGACCGATGAGCTCCATCTCTTCTTTGTCGTTTAGCTCCTTCAATATAGTAGCCTTACATTTCATGAGGGTGGAAGTGCACGAATGACCTTCCGTACTTTTTAATCATTGTGAATGGCATCGCCTAAAGAAGCAAGACCATTAGTTATTTTAGTAAATTTTGTAACTATATCATCAATGGACTCATGTTCATGTATAGTGAAGTTTTTATATTGGGAACACAAGAGATCAATTTTAGCCCTCTTGACTTGTGATGTTCCCTCATGAGTGACAATAGGTGTGACTAGATCTTGTAGGCGGATTTGTAATGAATCACTCTAGCTATGTCGTTATCGTTTAAGGTTTGCAGCAATACATAGTGTGCCTTTGCATTGGCATCAAATACCTTGGTGGCAATATCGGACCAAGTGTCCTCATCACCAGTGGGTACACTAAAGGGTTTAGTCACCGCCTTTGTAACCCGACTTCCTAGGGATTGCAAAATCACGATAATTTAAACCTTCCATATGAGAAAGTTAAGGCCATCAAACTTGGGAGGGGTCTTAATCCTTCGACCATATTTACTATAGTGGATGAGAATGAAGATGTTAATGAAATGATTAGCAACTAGGATCTCTCTAAGGTGGTTAAGCCAAATTCTAGAGACCAATGCTCTAATACCAATTGAAATTATACCTAGAGGGGGGTGAATAGGTGTATAGCTAATCAAATAAAAATTCTAGACAATTTAATATGAAATAATGTAACCGATCATCAAAATAAGACTTGAAGCTGGATTCCCCGTGAAGGGCTCTAAACTTCTCCTCGTGATTCCTCTAGATAAGAGTTGAAGTACTAAATTTCTATCTTGTTGAGATGAGTATTAATCAACAAAAAAATAAATGATAAACAAGTAAATAGAGACAATAATGCAATCACAAATAAAAGGATTTGTTCTGAGGTTCGAGCCACCGCACTACGTCCCCGTTTTCACCACCGTGAAGGACTTCACTATCCACTATTGGATCCTCCACAAAGGGACCTTACAATAAGGAATTGCAACTGCTCAGAGCACACAACTCCCAAACTCAATCCTCTACACCAGAGGCAGCACAAAACCAATTGAGATAACAAGCTCTTTATGATCAAGTGATCACAAACACTCTCTTTGCAGCTCTCTTACAAAAACCCTATAGAGTAAAATATAAACTTGAAGCTCAAGGATGTAAGTGAGAGTGAAAATTAGAAAAGAGAGATTTTAAGAGCAGAAAAACTTAATTAAAACTTTGAATATAAGAGCACAAAAGAAAACTTAAAACTTTTTCTCTTTAGAAGCAAACACTAGATTTTCAATAGAATTTCTTGTTATGAAATATTCAATCCCAATGACCCTTTATATAGATTTTAGAAAAACACTTTTAGAATAGTTTTACTAGGTCTAAAAAGGAAGAAATTGACCCTAGAAATTCAACTTTTCATGTTTTAAAAGAAACATGTTTAAAAACAGATTTAAAAGAACTGGTCATTACTGCCAATCTGGCAGTCTATTAGTCGACTGGCTGGTCGATCGGCCATTCAAAAAAATTTGATCGTTGGCTCTCGATCGACCATGTTTAACTGAGACCAAACTGGTTACAGTCGGTCGACCACCGGGTCGACCGTAATAAGGGACTGGTTGACCGGTCGGTCAACCGGGAATGTGAACAACATGCACACCCTAAATTGTCAAAGGTTCGGTCGATCGTGCGGTCAACCGTTCTAGCCTGTAATAGGCATGGTCGACCGCCCGGTCAACCGACCTAGGCCAAAACTGGGTCAAGAAAATTTTTGAAGATAAAAAATTTTTTAAATAATTTTTGTTTGAATTTTAAAAGAGAGAAGACATGTATAGCCATGAGATACAAGTTCTAAACTGAAATAGAAAGTTTTAAGAAAATATGAAATAAGTATCAAAAATAAATATGTCAAAACCATACTTTTGAAAACGTACACTTTTGTGTGTATATCTTTGAGCCTCAAATCTATATTCTACTCTTTAACAAACTAGTTTTTTCAAGATTCTAATCGACTACAAAAATCTTCAAGTGGGCTTCTCTGATAGTGACGTTTGAGCGACGCTGAGTGCTTTGAGTTATGATCTCGTACTTGAGTACCCTTAAGCCACCAACATCTTCCTTTAGAGGAAGAAACCTATTAGATCTTTTTGAACCCTGAAATACACTCTTGAACTTGATTAATACCAAATAACTTTGTATGCTTTGTTATTTAAACACAAAACCGGAGATTGTAACCTTTGGGCCAACACATTAGATTTCTTCAAGGTATAATCCGTAATCTCTCAAAATTTTCTTTATTTCATAAGTTTTTCTAGAAATCTTTCTATAATTCGTGCCTAAATATTGTTTACCATCTTCCTAGCTTCACCATGTCTAAGAGGTCTAGATCTGAGATGGTAAACAAGCCAAACCATCTTCAAACCCTTTTGTTTCTCAGAATGTATCTCATAGATTTGCTGTGATCCATAATAAGCTTGTTTTATCTGGTAGAACTATTGTGCTTACTGATTTTGAACATTTGAATCTAGCAAACATTTTGAACACAAGCTCTCTTGAATACTTAATCTCCATTAAGGAACCCGTCTACTCTAAGCTTGTGATTTTTACACTAATCTGACATTCCAAAGCAACCATGTCAGATCTAGGGTTCTGGGTAAGGACATCAACATTTCTTTAGATAGATTTACCCATCTGCTACATCTCTTCTGTGAGGGTGTAAAATATTTATAATGTTGATATACATGATTTCGAATATTCTGACGGTGAATCTGCCCTCACCGCATCTCTCCTGCTTCACGATGATGATAACCCTGCTTTAGTTAGGAATGAGGAGGTGAAGTATTATATGCTCACCGCCTAGGTCCTACCTAAAATAGTGTTCTATAATCTCCTGCCAAAATCAGGAGAATATAGTGATGCTCAGGGTGCTGCTCCTCTCTTGATCTATTGCCCCATAAAAGGTATTAGAGTTAATATTCCCAAGCTCATCATCGATTACATCGCTTCTGAGCACCTCATGAACCCAAACCGACACTTATCATTTGGAATGCTCATTATCTAACTCCTCAAACAATTGAAATTTGATCTTTTTGCTGAATGGTCCATCGAACCATCCATTGATATCAACAACACTCTCCTAAAGAGGATGCATTTTAGGGAGCATGCTCCTGCTCCTCACCCCCTTCCTATCATTACTGCTATTGCCCCTGGATCCTCTTCTGCCTCCTCAGCCTTTCTTCACTCATACACAACTCTCTCTGCTCAGCTTCATGAGCATGATCTTAAGATGTCAGCAAAATTTGAAAGGATTGACCATAGAGTTCAGAACGACCTGCACTACATCTGCTCATCTATTCGATATCTCCAGACATGCGTCGACGATACCTACAGTAGGAATGCTTGGCATGTTCCACTTCCGAGAGGCCACGCACAGCCCTTTCCTACATCATGTCCTCCATTTGACACCTGGGTACCTCCTCAGCTCCTTCCGAGGCACCAACTCCTCCTGAAGATCCAGATCTTCAGGAAGAGTGACCCCTTTTCTGTTGATGACAAAAAGGGGGGTGAGAGATTCTCTGGAAATATCTGGGAGTTTTACATTCATGTCTTTATTTATGCATTTTTTTTTAACTGAATATGTAGTATTTGGTGTTTGGACATGTGTTTTTTATATTGTAGTACTCATTTTGTGGTATGAACTTATTTTGAGGTTGGCAAGAACCTTTGTATGGACAAATTTCTCTTATGATATCAATATTGTCTTTTGAAGTTATGTATCTCTTTTTTATGGTTGATTTTTGATATATATGTAGTATGTGGTGTGTTTGTCTTCTTATGTATCCTTTGAAAACCAACCATTTTACCACTTGTTGTCGAGGTTGGAGGTTATTGGTTGGTTGGAGGAAACTGTTTATGCATACACCTTGTAATTTTGTATTTTTGGTATGCATAGATGGATTACATAGATCTTGATTGATATATCTTATTCATATGCGTTTATTGATGCATCTAACTCATATGTCACATTTTGATATATGCATGTATTTAGGGGGACCTTCACTTGAAGTCCATTCCTAAATTATTTGGGATAACTGCATGTGTTTTGTCATCAACAAAAAAGGGAAGATTGTTGGCCCAAAGGCCATTACCCCTAGTTTTGATGATAACAAAACATATGTATTTATGTTTTTAACAATTTTGTTTAACAAAGTTTCAGGTTAACTCTTTGTTCCATTTCAGCTCGATCACAAGACTCACACGTTTGGAAGCCTAAAAGATGTAGATCCCAGAGCCTAAGCATATAGACGAGCTCGAGGATCAAGATTTCAAGAGAAGACTATATCAAGATTTGTATTTTTGATTTTTGATTTTTAGATAGGATTTACAATCATTTGTTAAAACCAAGATGATATAAGTTGATAGCTTTTGGGATTGACACACACACACACACACACACACACACACACATATTTTTCATATTCCTAAAGTTTTTATAAAGAGTTCAAAACATTTCTCTTTTCTATTTTTCAAGATCGAGTTTGGGAAAAACGAGTTTCGAAAAAATTAGTTTTCAATTTAGAAAAGTGTTTTTACAAAATATAGTTATAACTTTGTTTTATGTTGATCCATGATCACACACTGGTTCTATCTGTTGGCCCAGAGGCCCTCCACTCTAGTTTTGATGATGATTAACTCATGTAGTTATAGTTTACTAATAATCTTGTGATATTTAGTTTCAAATATTTGATCAAGATATTAGTAGGTGATTAGCTTCAACAAAGGTGTTTTTGGAGCTTTCACATGGTGATTCAAGAGCTCGAGCGTCAAGTTCATATCTAGCACTCGGATGGAGTCAAGCTCGTTGGATCGGTTTGGATCGAGTCGGCTTGGAGACAAGAAGATTTCGGTTTGTGTTTAGTTTAAGTTTGTTTAGATCTTGTGTAAAGGTAAATAGTGTTGATATGCTCAAGTTCACAATACACACACAAGTTTTAAGTTTTATGTTTATTTGGTTTTTGGTTTTCGATTTAACCAATATTGGATTTCATGTCAAAAATATAGATATAATACCTTTCATGTATATTTGATTCAATCCATATACAACATGCTTAAAAGTTATTTAAATATCATGTTTTTATATTTACATGTGTTTTGAAAAAATCGGATTTCCATTTCAAAATCCAAGTTTTGAAAAATACGGTTTTTGGTTTAAGGCAAATTTTCAAGAACACAAAAATGGTTCAAATAGTTTGTAATATGTGTTGAATTTTTGTCACACATATTTGTATTTCAAAGATCTAATAAGAACTGATTTTTGTGGTATTTATGTGATTTTATGGGATTTATTTGATAATAAAAAACCCAAGTTTTCAATCCCTTAATATTGGACCAGGCTGTCTGCCGGTCGACCGAACCGGTCGACCGAAGTGGAAGTCGGTCGACCGGTCCGGTCGACCGACGTACACAGACGTGCACACAAACCAGGCAGGTAGGCCGGTCGACCGACCCGGTCGACCGCCAGAGAGATTTGCTTTCTGGAAATGGCCCCGGTCGACTGGGCGGTCAACCGACAGAGAGCTGTTGCTCTCTGTATCCTGTTTCGATCGACCGGGCGGTCGACCGGAGGCACAACGGTCAGAAATCTGACCGTTGGGCCGGTCGACCGGGCGGTCTACCGGAAGGGCAATTCTGCCCTTTCCAGCTGCCAACGGGCTGATTTCTTTTGGGGCTACAAATACCCTATTCCTTGGCTGTTTTAAACAAGAATTTTTAAGTGCAAAATTTCTCACCTTTACAAGTGTTTTACAGCAAGTTTTTAAAAGAGTTTTGGGCTTAAAGATTTGGTCTTTATTTTAATTTTAAAGGTTGGAAAAATCAAAGAAAAGAAAAGTCTTTGGGAATTGATTTGATCTTCATTTACATTTCTATCTAGTTTTCCATAGAGTTTTTCTTTGTGATTTTGATTTTCAAACTCTTTATTTTCTCACACTTGAGCTTATCTATCTATCCTATCTATTAGGATCTATTTTGTGAGAAAATTGATTTGTGGTAGTTATAACTATCAAGTGTTGTAAACCTTCCATTCTTTGTGATATCCCTCTAGTGAGAGGTGATTGATTGAGATCCCTCTAGTGAGAGGTGATAGTGGAAGTTGTGTTCCCTCTTAATGAAGAGGTGGAGTTGTGGCTTTGTGCCTATCCCTCATTTGTGAGGTTGATCATTGTTTGGCTAAGTGCCTATCCCTTTAAGTGTAGAGGTGATTTGTTTTGTACCTTGCCTCTAGTGAGAGGTTGTATTGGTTGAGAGAGGAGTTGTGCACTCCTGGTTTGTATTTACCTAAATCATCAGTGGAGGTTCCCTGTGTGGGAAGCCCTGTGTGGACGAGTTAGTGGAAATCCTTCTGTGTGAAGGCGGGGACGTAGAGCTGGGTGCTCGAACCTCGAAACATATCCTTGTGTTTGCATCTGATCAACTTTCTCTAACTCTCTCTCTTGCATTGTGCATTGATTCATATTGTTCATATCATATATATGCTTAGTTTGATTGTGTGCCCATACTTGTGTTGAACCAAGAGAGCTTCATATTGCACCTCAATTCTTATTCAGAGGAATCAAGAGGAGTTAGTCATGAGCCCTTCACCGGGAATTCGGTTAGACTCTCTGGTTACACTAAGTGTATTGCAGTTAGTTTTTAAATTCCACATTATTTGTCATAGATTAGCTTTACACCTATTCACCCCCCTCTAGGTGTACTTTCAATTGGTATCAGAGCCTACGCTCCTGATATTAGGTTTAACCACCTAGGAGTGTGATCATAGTTGCTAATCTAGATTTGCATTTGCACATACTTGTTTACACACACTCATGGACTTCATGACCCCTCCTATGTTTGATACTTCTAACATTGTTGTTTGGAAGGTTAGGATGTCCATGTACCTAAAAACCCTAGGCTTGTATGTTTTCCTTACCGCTACCAAGAAATCCTATCTTGGTAATAGCAAGCATATAGAGGCAAATGCACAAGCCCTTGAGGCGCTTAGAAGCACACTTAACAAAGAATATTTGTGTATGGTTTCTCATTGTGATTCCGCTTTTGCAGTGTGGAACACTTTGACCTTCTTCGAGCTTCAAATCCCAAACATTGTGGAGAAGGAATCTAGTGAGGATGGATCCGAACAACGTTTCTACATGGTCCAAGGGAATGACTCCCTTGAGGTATATTCGGAATCTCAACTAGATGATAGTGCTAGTTCTTCAAGTAATGATCATATTGATGCCGATGCATTAAATGAAGAACTATCTATTGTATGTGAAAAATTGTAAGAAAAATATAATCTTTTGGAAAAGAAAAGTTTTGTTTTAAAAGAAGAAAATAAAAATTTGACTTCTAAACTTGATGTGTCTTTGCAAGACAAGGTTGAGATTTCTAATGAAAGGGACTCATTGAAATTCCAACTTGAACTTGCTCTAAATGAAAACAAAATTTTGAAAAACAAAAATGATTGCAATGATATTTTGAAGAAAAATGAGCTTTAACTTTAAAACTAAATTTTGTTATAAAAGAAAATGAATCTTTGAAAATGAAAATTGCTTTAATTTCAAAGGATTTGGATTTGGTCTGTAAGAAAAACATTTCTTTGAAAAATGATATGGATTCTCATGTTTGCCATGCTAGTGTAGCTTCATCATCTAGCTTACCTATTATATGCTCACTTTATCTTCAAGTATTAAAAATGATATTTGTGTTTTGAAGAAAAGTGTTGATTGTTTGGGCTCCACTTTGAGCCAATGTGCCATGAACCACACACGTTTGGAATCTATGTTTCGAAAGAAATATGTTCCTCCCATGCATGCACACAAACCATGACATACACATGCTCCTCACGTTCACACTCATAACACTATGTATGCTCATGTGTACACTTGTACACATTGTGGACGTAAGGGGCACCTTGCTAAATTTTGTTATGATAGGATACATGATTCAAATTTAGTAAATAAGCTTGTTTGGGTTAAGAAAGAAGCTAACCCCCATGGAACCAAAAGAGTATGGGTACCAAAGACCACTCCTATTTTATTTGATGTAGGTGTGGGCTCTCACTCGACGTGAGAGCATTGGTACCTTGAGTGGATGCGTTCCGAGCTTAAGATGACAATTTGGATGCATCACTTTCAAGGAGAGTTTGGTGGGAGGACCACCTTGGTTTGGAGCCTAGAGATTAGCCCTAATGGTTTTTGGTAACGATCTCTAAACTCCCATTTAGTTTACATGCCTTCATAAGATTAATTTTTTTAGCATGTCATTTTTTTATTATTTTGTTAAATGCCATGATAATTAGATTTGTGATATAAATGATTAGTATTTGAGATACACCCATGTTTAGATGGATTTATATTTTTGTATTCTCACTTTAGTTTAGCTATCGTGTATATCATAACTCTAAACATGTGCATTCATGTAATGATCATATTAGTTTGCGTTTTGTTTCTATGCTTCATGTTTTGATTACATGTTTAAGATGTAGCTTTCATTAAAACTTGAGTAAATACTTGTACAACTAGTGAGCCACAAATAGATTATTAAATGTTTGTGCTTGATTGCTCATTTGTACTCATTAGATGTACTAGTATAGCCTAGTTTTGATGATTCATGCATTTTGACTTGTATTCTCTATTTTGTACATGTTTTCATGTTTGTGATTAGCTTCATGTATATCTCTATTTTATCTAAACTAATAGTTATACATATACATCCTTGAGCCACTTGCCTTCATGCATATATTTTTGTAGACTCGTTCATATTTGGATATGTATGTATACTCTAGTTTGTACAAAATATACATATGCCATGAAGTTGTATTATTGAAAATTAAATTTTAATGATTTTCGTGTTTTCGTTTATAAAGGAATTTCATATTGAGCCTTAATTGCCTATTTTTATGACTATGTCTTTCACATAAAGTTTGTACACTCACATTATTTGATGTTTACTCTTGATTTATTTTTATGAGACTATATGAGCTTTATTGATATCTGAGTGTTGATGATTGTGTAATTTTCATGTTTTCATGGATATGTTATTGTTTTATTCCTTCCTTGAAGGATTTCGTACTAGTTTTCAAGTTTTTCATAAAACTAGTTCGTATTCTTCATATTGGTTGAGTTTTCAAAAATGCTAAAATTATTTTCAATCCTATTTCTGAAAACCCCACCATCCAAGGGCGGTTAGTTGGGCGACCATGCCTTGTATGCATTATTGAAAATCTATTTAAACATGTTCTGAAATGGGTGGTAGGGAGTATGAGTTATACACTTGATCCTCATTGTGCTTTCAATTGGTATCGCAAATGATACTTATTTTGTATACTCATATTTATTTCTATATATGTATGCTTTAACTTCAAATAGTATCAATTTCGATTGGTATTTAATTTTCCATACATATATATGTTTTTTATTGTGCTTGCTATATCTTTATATTTTTGAGCACAATTTTGTTATGCTAAGCTTGATTTAGTCCTTAATTATTTTTCAATTAGTATCTTATACAAGCTTATGCATCATTTTCATTAGTATTTCATAAAGGGGGAGAAAATTCATGTTTTACCTCTCAATCGGTTTTGTTTACAATTGGTATCTTACTCCCACTCTTTATGTTGAAAAAAAAATGATATCTTAGTTTTCATTTAGTTTCCTATGCTCCTAATGAAAATTATTTTCAATTGGTATATGTTTCATTTTTAATATCGGTATCAAGAATATTAAATTGATATTATTCTCTATTTTGGTATCTTTATTGCAAAATGACTTTAGTGTTTAAACAAAAAGATTGGTTTATATTTTTTTTAATTGGTATCAAAAGTGTAAAATATTTTCAATTAGTACTAATTTTTACCATTGATATCAAGATTTCCTATATATTTATATCTTTCAATTTGTATCAAGTGTAAAATATCCTATATCAAAATTTTTGTTGGTTCTTCAAAATGTTTTGTTTATTTTTAATGGTATCATAAATTAGTATCATGATGTTTCGATGTATACCTTCGTAATAAATTGATATATGTTACAATTGGTATATTTTGATATTTATTGCTTATATGCAAGGGAAGCTTAACATCTTCTCTATATATATATTCATGTTGAGTGTATGTCATATTAAAGTCATTGACCTTTCTTTGGTATGTAGTACACGTGTGCAGTAGAAGCTTCACATCTCCTTTTATACATTGCATATTATGTTTTATGTGGTTAGGGTTTAGTCATCTCTTTTCATATAAATGCATGTATGCAGGGGGAGTTAACTTCACATCTCTCCTCTTCATGAATGTATATAGCATATATGCCTTTATTGTTTTAATTTATGCAAAAAGGGAGAAAATTATTATTTATGCCCTTTATTGTTTGTACCCCTTTGTTGATGAATTGACAAAAAGGGGGAGAGATATTTTAGAGTTTTATATGCATATGTGTTTAAATTTGTTATCTTTTATCATTGGTATCAAAAGCATCTTTTGTTGGTATTGGTATCAAGAGCATCTTTTATTATTTTGTTGGTATTAAGAGCAACATTTTTTAAGAACATATTTATTTTAAAATTAATATCAAAAGCATGTTTATTTCATAGGTATAAAAGATCATGTTTGTTTCATTTCCTTATTTTATGCATGTTTATGCATATCTATGTTGAGCATTCATTGCATATCTTTATTGTTTATTGCTATGTATGAGTTAAGAGGGAGCTTCTATGAAGCTTAACTTTAATCCATGCATATATAACTCCATGAGTTTTGTCATCATCAAAAAGGGGGAGATTATTGGCCCAAAGGCCCTTCACTCTAGTTTTGATGATGATTAACTCATGTAGTTATAGTTTACTAATAATCTTGTGATATTTAGTTTCAGATATTTGATCAAGATATTAGTAGGTGATTAGCTTCAACAAAGGTGTTTTTGGAGCTTTCATATGGTGATTCAAGAGCTTGAGCGTCGAGTTCACATCTAGCACTCGGATGGAGTCAAGCTCGTTGGATCGGTTTTGGATCGAGTTGGCTTGGAGACAAGAAGACTTCGGTTTGTGTTTAGTTTAAGTTTGTTTAGATCTTGTGTAAAGGTAGATAGTGTTGATATGCTCAAGTTCACAATACACACACAAGTTTTAAGTTTATTTGGTTTTTGGTTTTCGATTTAACCAATATTGGATTTCATGTCAAAAACATAGATATAATACCCTTCATGTATATTGGATTCAATCCATATACAACATGCTTAAAAGTTGTTTAAATATCATATTTTTGTATTTACATGTGTTTTGGAAAAATCGGATTTCCATTTCAATATCCAAGTTTTGAAAAATACGGTTTTTGGTTTAAGGCAAATTTTCAAGAACACAAAAATGGTTCAAATAGTTTGTAATATATGTTGAATTTTTGTCACACATATTTGTATTTCAAAGATCTAATAAGAACTGATTTTTGTAGAATTTATGTGATTTTATGAGATTTATTTGATAATAAAAAACCAAAGTTTTCAATCCCTTACTGTTGGACCAGGCTGTCTGTCGGTCGACCGGATCGGTCGACCGAGGCAGAAGTCGGTCGATCGGTCTGGTCGACCAACGTGCATAGACGTGCACGCAGCCCAGGCAGGTAGGCCGGTCGACCGACCCGGTCGACCGCTTGAGAGCTTTGCTCTCTGGAAATGGCCCCGGTCGACTGGGCGGTCGACCCAGAGAGCTGTTGCTCTCTGTATCCTGTCCTGGTCGACAGGGCGGTCGACCGAAAGGGCAATTCTGCCCTTTCCAGCTGCCAATGGGCTGATTTCTTTTGGGGCTATAAATACCCCATTCCTTGGCTGTTTAAAACAAGAATTTTTAAGAGCAAAATTTTTCACCTTTATAAGTGTTTTACAGCAAGTTTTTAAAAGAGTTTTGGGCTTAAAGATTTGACCTTTATTTTGTTTTAAAGGGTTAGAAAAATCAAAGAAAAGAAAAGTCTTTGGGAATTGATTTGATCTTGATTTACATTTCTATCTAGAGTTTTTCCCTAGAGTTTTTCTTTGTGATTTTGATTTCTAAACTCTTTATTTTCTCACACTTGAGCTTATCTATCTATCCTATCTATTAGGAACTATTTTGTGGGGAAATTGGTTTGTGGTTGTTATAACCACCAAGTGTTGTAAACCTTCCATTCTTTGTGATATCCCTCTAGTGAGAGGTGATTGTATTGAGTGATTGAGGTTTTACCTGCACACAAAATACCGAATTTCAGAACTAAGAATGAAAAGTGCAAGGTACTCAATTCTACCGCAGTAGCAAGTGGCTATGCGGGTCGTGATCCACAAGGAGGGACTAGCGATGGAAGCTTTTTAGTAAGTTCTATTTTAGGCTACAATTAATGGTTAAAGTTCTTCTTCAGTTCTTTAAAAGAAAAAAAAATTGAGTTAAAGTTGAATTAGGAAGAAGATGGTAGATTAAGAAGATGAAAAAAACTAGAAATGATATGTACAAAGAAATGAAAAAGGAATGATAAAAGAAGTGGTCGATTGTGATGTTCTAAACTAAAGAATAAAAAAAAAAAAAGAAACTAAAAGTTACTTACCCCTTTTGTGCTCATATACCTTGGATTCGTAGCTACGACTTACATTGTCTTTGAAGGTGGTCAAGCATGGCGTGTAGGATCTTCCCCATTCCCAATCTATACTAAGAATAAAAGGGCAAGCTATACTAGCAAGAAAAATGGTTGTTCATCACCACAGGCCATCAAGGGCACTTGCAATGGCGAAGCAGTCTCGAGGCTAACAGATTCACTTGGATTGCAACACATTAGAGGAGAGTAAATGAAAACAAGAGTAAAGAAGAAAAAATAACTTTGATTCAATTCAAATAACAATGGAAGAAGAGATCACTTACACCGGTGTCACCTGCAGTACAAACTTGCTCTCATTCCTCCATGAAAGTATCATCTCCTCTCAGTTACATAAAGAAAATAAAAATTACATGAAAGAAAATAAAAACCAAAGTTACAAACTACAAATTAGCCTAAGTTCTACTCTCTGCTTGGTCCTCGTTTACAGTGAAAACCCTGCCTTTTAAAAACCCAGAGGGGAGAGGTGTGAGAAGATAGGGGGAGCAAACGCTCCCCCTAACTCCCTAACAAAGCCGCGAAAACGCGGCTTTGGCCGCGTTTCTGCGGCCAGGGTGTGGCCAGGTGGCCACACCCTGTTGGTGGTGCTCCCTGGCTTCTAGATTTGTATTTATCTTCAGCTGGATTTGCAGTTTAAGTCTGAGATTTTGACGAAATGGCCTTTGATCCTTGGCTTCAACCGAATCGATTTGTAGGGATTTGTTTCAACTGATTTTCAACCTCTCTGATTTGCCAAGATCTGCCCTGATTCCCTGATTTCGAATTTATTCTGATTTAATTCAGAATTTGATGGGCTTTTGGGCTCATTTCTCTTCACTCTCCTTTAAGAATGGGCCTGCAAATAAATTAAACAATAATTAGGAAAAAAACAGAGTTTATTTTATAATAAGTATGAGAATATGATAATGAATGTGCAATATTAGCGACCGATCACACCCCCATACCTATCTTTTGCTCGTCCTCGAGCAAAACAACTAAACTAATTCTAATCAATTATTAGACCACTTACGCAGGTCACTCGATTGCACTGAGCATGTGCAACAAGCCGTTAAACCTCTAAGTTACCCCTAGAAGACGAGTTTTGTCTCGTGAGGGTTTTCAGTGGATTACACACACAAAATTCGTAAAGAAAGAGAAAAATGTTAGTATTTTGAAAACACATTTTGAAAGAAAAATATTTGAAATATTATTGTAAGTTTTAAGTAATCTATAAGTTATAGGAAAACTGAATTTTTCATTCCTAAACTTAGTCTCTATTGAAAAATTTGTTATCAATCAAAGTAAGGAGTCAATTGTACTTCTCATCTAGTCTATTACTTTAACCCCAAGTCTTATGCACCTTGTGACCGTGAAAATTTTAACTAAGGGTTCTTCAACTCTAACTCTTATGCCTTATTTATTTATATATATATATATATATATAATTTTTTGTGATATTATTTCTTAGTTCTATTAGGCTTTCTAATCTGCCCATGTAACGAGCCTTTAATCGATGACTCCCAAACCAAACGGTCTTAGGGCACCGGGTGAGAAAACACCCCAAGGACGTAAGGACTCGAGCAAACAAGGCCACAAAACTAAGGATTTTATTATATGAACCCCTTTTAGGCGTGAATACTTATGCTTTATTAGGCACAAATACCCAGCTTAATCAGAGGATTTTTATATATATTTTTTCTCAAACTTATCTAATCATCTTTCGCATAAATACTAAGGCTTTCTTAGGCCAAAGCACATAGCTAATCAATAATTAGATTTGTTTATCTTTTATATATATATATATATATATATATATATATATATATATATATATATATATATATATATATATTTTTTTTTAAGGCATAAGAATCTTTATTTTAGAACCCTAAGTGTGTAAGTATATAAGTGTGCATATTACATCAAGGTAAAGATCAAGACTAAATTACTTTGACAAATTATCTTCCTAACTCTAAAAATCAAACAAACAATCTTATTTTGACCAAGTTTAAGAAATACTAATTTTGATTTTCCTATTCCTTAAAATTGACTTAATTTCTTACAAAAAATATGTCAAAATATTATTTCTATTTTCAAAAAGTTTTTAAAAGTAAAGAAAATGTTAATTTTTTTAATAAAAAGAAAACTTAAGTTATGTTAGAACCCTCCCCCACACCTATCTCATGCATTGTCCTCAATGTATGAATTAATGCATAGATGCATGAAAAAGAAGACAGGGAAGGAAAATACTACCTTAAGCTGGTGATTCCGGTGGTGGTCTGATTGGGTCAAGCGTTGCTACCCAATCAAGATAATGTGGTAGTTCACGGAACCTACCTTTATTGACCTCTTTTCTATTTACATATTTACAGTCCCCAGTATGAATAAGATCATGAAAGATCCTATCGTGAAACTTACTTTCTTTACATGACCAGGCCTGGAAAATCATCACAGAGTCATCATGGTCTATACCTATGTCCAACAAAAGAATGTGACTTGGTGGAATGGTTGACTTGGACTCAAGAATGATAGGTTCAGGAACCAATACAAACTCAGGAAATCGACTTTGGGTTCGAGAGTTAGTTTTAGTTCAAGCGTTGAGTCCAAGTCCAAGAATTGATATTCACATTCTTTTCCCATCAATGGAATGTGACTATCCAAAATTGGTGATTCAATTTCAAAATCTATGGGTACGGGAATAAATGTTGGCTCCGAAAATTGGTCCAAATTGGGTAAGAATACCGGAGTCAACATAGATTCGAAGATGGAAACTGAATCACAAAGTTGAGGATCAGGTTCACATTCATGATCAAGTTCAATCTCATTAAAATGAATACTTGCCAATTCGTTAATGGGTTGATATTGATCAAGTTCAAGGCTTTGTGGTGAAACTGAATCTTGGTCAAAGTCTTCAAGATACCATGATTCTTGGTTTTCATCAATATGGCTAGAAGTGTTAGGAATAGTCAAAGATTTAATAGGGAGAGTTTCCTTATTCCTACGCATGTTCTCCAATCTATTAATTCTTCCTTCTATCATATCGAGTGGATCATTTTGACATTGAATTATGGTTTCCATACTCTTTTCTAAGTTGGCATGTTCTCCTTGAAAAATAGAGTAAGGATCCATGACTTGAAAATTTTTACGGGATTTTGAGTCTTCTAAAATTTGAACTCGTCGCTCAAGCTCATCTAAGGTTTCCATCCTCTTTTCCCAGTCAATTGATTCTTCTAATGGTTGTTCGGGAGAAGGAGTATATGAAGCTTGATGTTGGTAGGGTAGTTGACAATATGACTCGGGGGAGTTGTATCCCCAATGACTCTGTGAAGAGTAGTGATGATTATTCCAGTCTTGTTTATAGTATTGGGACTGGGGCATGTAATGATTCGGATAAGACCAATCTGGCACGCTAGGTTGGTTAAAGTTATGATATGCCGGGTTGGTAAAATCTGAAAAGGAGGTCGAGGTGTAATATAGATTACCATTAAAATTGGAAAAATTGTTGTTATAAGCCATATCACACAATAAAACAAAAACAAACAAATCAGCAAACAAAAAAAGAAAAAATTCTAACCTAAGTTAGGGTAGACCTTTGAACTAGACGACTCCTGACTGGTTGGACTGTCCATAGGAGGTATAATGCAGACTTTGACCACAAGCTAATCAGCCAGGTCAGGGCAAGATTAGTGGGAGGTTATCCGTCAAAGACGTTCCTTAATTAAGTAACCACCAACCTTTGGGCTTTCGGCCCTTAATCCCCTTCCAAGACACTGATTTGGCAGGAGTCAAATTCCAACACTTTTCCCCCTTAGGATAATCTCCTAATTGAGTCCAAGATGTTCCTAGGGCCAACGTCTACTCATTTTTAGTTACGCTTGGTTTAGTGAGTGAGGAGATTGTTTGTGGGCTAAGGGAGGTAATGACTTCCCCACCTTATCTTGTTTATAGGACAAGCCCTTAGATCAATTTAGTACAGATGTACAAGAAAAACAACACTTAAGCAATGTAAACAATTCAAAAGTGTTCTTATACTAGATGCTATGCACACGTACCTTTGCTCCAGCACTCTTCAATAGTAAATAGAAAATGTGATGAAATAGACACGTACCTAAATGCAAAGTCTAAATCATTTTAGCATTTACAATCATCATTTTACTGTTGAGCTTAGAAAGTAAATATAGTGAATCAAACAAGGAAATAAATGCTACAGATATTTAAATTGCGCGATTCAGCCAACCTGCAGAAAATACAGGTTAGTAGTTCACTCAGTTTGCTACAAGACTGTAGCAAATCTGAGGGCTTCTTGGCTCTACTCTCTTGAGCAGAGTCCAAGGTCACTTATGTGCCCACTACAACAAGAATTCCTTGTTGTTAAATCTGTAAAAAAAACAAAAAAGAAAGTTAACCAAAAATGTAAACTTTAAAGAGAATTACTTACCGTCCCTCCCCGGCAACGGCGCCAAAAATTTGATTGAGGTTTTACCTGCATACAAAATACCGAATTTCAGAACTAAGAATGAAAAGTGCAAGTTACTCAATTCTACCGCAATAGCAAGTGGCTATGCGGGTCGTGATCCACAAGGAGGGACTAGCGATGGAAGCTTTTTAGTAAGTTCTATTTTAGGCTACAATTAATGGTTAAAGTTCTTCTTCAGTTCTTTAAAAGAAAAAAAATTGAGTTAAAGTTGAATTAGGAAGAAGATGGTAGATTAAGAGGATGAAAAAACTAGAAATGATATGTACAAAGAAATGAAAAAGGAATGATAAAAGAAGTGGTCGATTGTGATGTTGTAAACTAAAGAATAAAAAAAAAAAGAAAGAAACTAAAAGTTACTTACCCCTTTTGTGCTCATATACCTTGGATTCGTAGCTACGACTTACATTGTCTTTGAAGGTGATCAAGCATGGCGTGTAGGATCTTCCCCATTCCCGATCTATACTAAGAATAAAAGGGCAAGCTATACTAGCAAGAGAATGGTTGTTTATCACCACAGGCCATCAAGGGCACTTGCAATGGCGAAGCAGTCTCGAGGCTAACAGATTCACTTGGATTGCAACACATTAGAGGAGAGTAAACGAAAACAAGAGTAAAGAAGAAAAAATAACTTTGATTCAATTCAAATAACAATGGAAGAAGAGATCACTTACACCGGTGTCACCTGCAGTACAAACTTGCTCTCATTCCTCCATGAAAGTATTATCTCCTCTCAGTTACATAAAGAAAATAAAAATTACATGAAAGAAAATAAAAATCTAAGTTACAAACTATAAATTAGCCTAAGTTCTACTCTCTGCTTGGTCCTCGTTTACAGTGAAAACCCTGCCTTTTATAGGAAAAACCCAGAGGGGAGAGGTGTGAGAAGATAGGGGGAGCAAATGCTCCCCCTAACTCCCTAACAAAGCCGCGGAAACATTGGTAGGGATTTATTGGTGGTACTCCCCGACTTCTCGATTTGTATTTATCTTCAGCTGGATTTGCAGTTTAAGTCTGGGATTTTTACGAAATGGCCTTTGATCATTGGCTTCAACCGAATCGATTTGTAGGGATTTATTTTAACTGGTTTTCAACCTCTCTGATTTGCCAAGATCTGCCCTGATTTCCTGATTTTGAATTTATTCTGATTTAATTCAGAATTTGATGGGCTTTAGGGCTCATTTCTCTTCACTCTCCTTTAAGAATGGGCCTGCAAATAAATGAAACAATAATTAGGAAAAAGCAGAGTTTATTTTATAATAAGTATGAGAATATGATAATGAATGTGAAATATTAGCGACCGATTATTGAGATCCCTCTAGTGAGAGGTGATAGTGGAAGTTGTGTTCCCTCTTAGTGAAGAGGTGGAGTTGTGGCTTTGTGCCTATCCCTCATTTGTGAGGTTAATCATTGTTTGGCTAAGTGCCTATCCCTCTAAGTATAGAGGTGATTTGTTTTTTACCTTGCCTCTAGTGAGAGGTTGTATTGGTTGAGAGAGGAGTTGTGTACTCCCGGTTTGTATTTACCCAAATCCTTAGTGGAGATTCCCTGTGTGGGAAGTCCTGTGTGGACGAGTTAGTGGAAATCCTTCTGTGTGAAGGCGGGGACGTAGAGCTGGGTGCTCGAACCTCGAAACATATCCTTGTGTTTGCGTCTGATCCACTTTCTCTAACTCTCTCTCTTGCATCGTGCATTGATTCATATTGTTCATATCATATATATGCTTAGTTTGATTGTGTGCCCATACTTGTGTTGAACCAAGAGAGCTTCATATAGCACCTCAGCTCTTATTCAGAGGAATCAAGAGGACTTAGTCCAGATCCTTTCACTGGAAATTCGGCTACACTCTTTGGTTATACTAAGCGTGTTGCAATTTGTTTTTAAATTCCGTATTATTTGTCATAGATTAGCCTTACACCTATTCACCCCCCTCTAGGTGTACTTTCACTATCAAGTCCCTAGAACTCTATTTTGTGTTTCGGGATCAAAATTTATTTTGTCGGAAAAAGATTTGTTTCAAAAATATTTCAAGCTTTTGGCCCAAAGTCGATCGACCAGCCGGTCGATCGTAGGCAGAGCAGTTTTGCTCTGTCGATCGACCGGGCGATCGACCGACATGCACCAAAGTACATTATGTGCACTTCGATCGACTGGGCGGTCGACCGACTGTAATAGCTTTGCTCTGGGTTGGGTCCGGTCGACCATCTCAGTCGATCGACAGAGAGCCTTACTCTCTGGTTGGGAAAAACGGTGGACCGATCGGTCTACCGCTATCCCCAATGGTCAAAAATTCAACCGTTGGCGGTTGACCGGCCAGTCGACCGACAGAAGGATTTTCTACTGATTTTTTCCCAATGGCTATTTTCTGTTTTATCTTTTTTTGAGTCTTTTCCCAATGACCCTTTTAGTTTTTCTCCACATGTTTTCATCCCATATAAATAGTGGGACTGTAGAAAAACCCAAGGACAAGATTTCTAAGTTTAGATCAAGTTTTTACAAGTTACATTAAGATTTAGCTTTCTCTTAAAAGATTTTCTTTTGAGCCAAAATTCCATATCCTTGGTTTTAGTTTGAGCCTTCCCTCTACATCTTTACAAGCTATTTTCACTACACAATCCCAAAGAGTTTCATCTCCTCATCTTGATTATAGGATTGTACTTGTGAGCTAGTGATCAAATAAATATCACCGATTTTCTTCTATTGTGAAGTTGTGGAGGTTGCGGCCCAAGTAAGCAAGTGTGCTCCGTGTTGGTGTTGTGGCATCACGAGAGAGGACATGTGAGTCCACTGAGTTCTAGTGAGAACTAGTAACGGTTAACGATTTAGTGAGATCGGTCATAGTGAAAATCCTTCATAGTGTTGAAGGCGAGGATGTAGAGCAGTGGCTCGAACCTTGGAACATATCATCGTGTTTGCGATTGTCTACTCTTTCTCTCTTCACTCTACTCTCTCTTTACTTACTTGCACACTTATATTATTGACTTATTTACAAGTATTTCTTGTGTTGTGATTGGCATTTGCTAGGTTGCTAATAAGTTAATTTTTATTCCGCATTAGTTTCCTGATTAGTATCTAAATATGCATATTTCATACCATATCTCCACATTTATTAAATATGAAATTCTGTTAATAACACCTCTCTTATATGTTTCTAGGTCCATGGCATGAAATGAAAAAGAAGCCCAAAATCCTATTTATTTGGTGATTTAAAGCCTACACATATAGCCATTGACTTTGGAGGGTGGATCTGTCAAAATCGGGCGCCCATATCCAGAATCCAGGAGGTACAACCGACAAGGGCTCAAGCCGATAGCGCGTGACAGAAGGCGATGTACACTCGGTGCTAGTGCGGCCGCGGAAACGTGCGATACCATGGAGCCGCGCGTTGTGATTTGATGCGTGGCTTCTAACACTGTCCCTGGTGCCCCCTTTGGCCTATAAATTGCCCAGTATGAGCAGAACTGAAGGGAGAAGAGTTTTTAGGGTAGTTTTTAAGATTGTTTCCTTTTTTAGTTTAGGTTAGTTATTCTTCGTCTTCCTTTTTTATATTTTTATTTCTTGTAGATCATGTAATAGGGAAGAGAGTAATATATAGGATGAAAGCAAGAGTGCTTGTAATGAAGGGTGACACTCTATGAAAGGTTCTCTCTTTATCTTTATTTATTTTGTTCTCTCTAACTCCTTTTACATGTTTAGCTAATTTTCTTCTCATGGCAACTAACCACTAACCACTAACTTGCTAACTTCTTACTTGATAATCCACATAAATCTAATAGCCTCTACTAGGTCTTACTCTTGCAAAAGTCATTGATGGCTTATGATGATGTATTCTAACATTCTAACATCCTAACTCTCTAACAAGCTAACATTACTTTATTCTATGCTTTCTCTTGGATTAGTTTTGATGGTTTAAGTGTAGCTTGTACTTGTTTGTTGAATTTGAATGTGATGAGTTATCTTATGGGTCAAACTTTGAAACGCTCTTGAACTAAGGACTAATGATGACCAATGATACATGTGAGGTAACTATCACTAAGAGATTAGAATAGTTAGTGGAGCCATTAGTAGTTAGTAGCAATGAGTTTTCTTTCCTTTTTACTTTGTTTTACAAATAATTTTAAAATCACAAATATCTTTTCTTCAATTTTCTATCTTTGTTTCCACCGTATACTTCTCTTTTCATTCTTTGTTTTCTTTTCTTTCCATTTTTTAAAATATAGAAGAACCGTTAACAAACACGTGAATAGACTGGTAAAGCTTCTATCGCTTCCTGTCCATGTAGATTCGACCCGTTTGGCATCTATGCTATAACAGAAGTATCGAGGAAGCCAAAGCACACACACTTTAATTAGTAATTTCAAAACATACACTTTTTGTGCGCGATTTCTCCCGATTATTGCCATTTAGTATAGCCATCACATATTCACCTCCTCTAGGTGATTTACAAGTTGTTCATCAGGAAAGTTATCATTGATAGGCAATTCATTGTATGGTTTGTTTGGGATGCGTGATAGGTGGTCAACAACGACATTTTCTATGCCTTTCTTACCTCAAATCTTGAGATCGAATTCTTAAAGAAGCAAGAAATAACGAATTAGTCAGGCCTTAGCATCTTTCTTCGCCATAAGGTACCTTAGCGCAGAATGATCGGTGAAAATGGTGATTTTGGACCCAAGTAGGTAGGGACGGAATTTCTCTAATACAAATACTATAGCCAAAAATTCCTTCTCGGTTGTAGGGTAGTTCAATTGCGCATCATTGAGAGTCCTACTTGAGTAGTAAATCATGTGCTGCTTGTTAGCAATGCGTTGTCCTAAGACAGCGCCTATAGCAAAATTAGAAGCATCGCAAATGATTTCAAACGACTTTAATCAATCCGGTGCAAAGATGATTGGTGCATAAATATGCTCACAACATCTTCCAAGCATTAAGACATCCACTATCGAAAGTGAAAGACACGTCCTTAGCTAAAAAGTTAGTTAAGGGTCTAGCAATTTTGCTAAAGTCCTTAATGAACCTATGATACAAACCGCGTGTCCTAAGAAGGATCGGATATTTTTAATATATTTTCCAGCAAGGAGCTTAGCTTTGACCTCAATCTTGGCTTGATCCACTTCAATTCCATTCTTAGAAATTTCATTACCTAAGACCATTTCATGTCTAACCATTAAGCGGCACTTCTCCCAGTTCAGCGTCAGATTTTTTTTAGCATAACATTGGAGAACGAGTTCGAGGTGGTGAAGACATTGATCGAATAAGTCTCCATAAATGGAGAAATCATCCATGAATATTTCCAAAAATTGTTCCACCATATCAGAGAAAAGATCAACATGGAATGTTGAAACATTGCTGGGGCATTGCACAAGTCAAAATGCATTCGACGAAAGCAAATGTCCCAAATAGACATATGAACGGGGTCTTTTCTTGGTCCTCTGGAGCAATGGGAATCTGATTATATCCCAAGTAACTATTCAAGAAACAGTAATACTCGTGGTCAGCTAAACGTTCAAGCATTTGGTTAATGAAGGGAAGCGGGAAATGGTCCTTACGAGTTGCAACATTTAGCTTTCTATAGTCAATGCAAACTCGAATCTTAGCGGGAAAAGTTTGGACCAACTCTTTATTCTCGTTTTCTACCACAGTGAAACCAGATTTCTTCGAAATCGCGTGGACAGGACTGACCCATTGGCTATCAGAAATGGGATTGATTATCCCATTGTCTAAGAGTTTCATGATTAGCATGAACAACCACTTGCTTTATAAGATTTAGCCTGCACTGCGGGTCTCTCTTCGGTGTTACTTCTTCATTGAGATAAATACGATGTTGAACTATGGCTGAACTCAATCTTTTTATGTCGGTCATAGTCCAACCAATGTCTTCCTTATATTTCTTAAGAATTGTCTAAGATTCTCTTCTTGCCCATCATTTAAATGGGATGCAATTATGATGAAAAAGGTCTCTTATTCGCCTAGATAGATGTACTTGAGATGCATAAGTAAGGTTTTCAACTCTAAAGAAGGGGAAGACTCATTAGAAGAAAGAGTCAAGTTTATTGGCTCCACATTTGGTGATATATGATTTGAGGCCCAATTCACAGCAGACTTGACAATCTGATTAAGGTTAAGGTCTTACTCTATTTCAAAATCATAATCAGTTTCTAGTTCTAATTCTTCTCTATGTTCACTTGTCAAGTTCTCAAAGAAGTTGACTTCAAATGTTTGATCCTCAACATCACAGGGTTGCTTTCTGAGGTTGAAGATATTGACTTCTCTAGTCATGTCTCCAAAGGTTAACCTCATAGCCCCATTCCTATAGCTATAATAACATTGGCAGTAGTAAGGAATGAGCATCTTAAGATAACGGGAGTTTAAGCCATAAAATGGACACAGGTTGTCTCTCAAGAACTATAAAATTAACGGGGCAGATAAACTCCCCAACCCGAATAAGCATATCATTAATTTCTCCTTTGAAAACTTTCACTGACCGGTCAGCCAGTTGGATGGTGACTCGAGTTGGACTAAGATCGCCCAACCCAAGTTGTTGATAAACTGAGAAAGGGAGACAGTTGATACTTGCTCTCAAGTGAAGAAGTGCACGACTAATATTTGCTTGACCTATAGTGCAGAAAATGTTGGGACAACCCAGATCCTTGTACTTGATAGGGTCAGATCCGACAGTAGCTCACTAATATTAGTGACTAAGAAGACTTTCTTGGGTACATTAGTCTTTCACCTAGAGGGGGGTGATTGGTCACTAATATTGTACATTTATTATCATATTCTCATACTTATTATAGAATAAACTCTGCTCTTTCCTAATTAAATGTTTGATTTATTTGCAGGCCCGTTCCTAAAGGAGAGTGAAGAGAAATGAGCCCAAAACCCATCAAATTCTGAATTAAATCAGAATAAATTCGAAATCAGGGAATCAGGATAGATCTTGGAAAATTAGAGAGGTTGAAAACCAGTTGAAACAAATCCCTATAAATAAATTCGGTTGAAGCCAAGGATCAAAGGCCATTTCGTCAAAATCCCGGACTTAAACTGCAAATCCAGCTGAAGATAAATACAAATCGAGAAGCCGGGGAGCACCACGAACAGGGTGTGGCCACCTGGCCATACCTTAGCTGCAGAAACGCGGCCAAAGCCGTGTTTCCGTGGCTTTGTTATGGAGTTAGGGGGAGCGTTTGCTCCCCCTATCTTCTCACACCTCTCCCCTTTTTTGCCTATAAAAGGCAGGGTTTTCACTGTAACCGGGGACGACCATGCAGAGATAGGATTTAGTCCAGTTTTTCATTCTTTGTAGTGTAGGTTTTTGTTTTTCTTTTCATGTAATTTTTAGTTTTAATTTATGTAAATCAGAGGAGATCAGAGTTTCATAAGAGAATGAGAACGAAGCTTGTGCTGAGAGTGACACCGGTGTAAGATTTCCTTCTTTTCTCTTATTGTTATAAAATCAAATCTGTAGTTCCCTTTTGTATGTAATTCGTTTTTGTGTTCTTCTTCTTCTTCTCTACTTTTCTTCTTTTGGTACAATTGTTATCCAAGTGAGTCTAAAAGCATCGAAAGAGCCTTGCCTTTGCGAGTGCCACCGATAGCCCATGACGATGGATTTTGAGTTTCATTCTGTATCACTTCATACTTACAATGTCTTGATGATATAATGTGGAGGAAACGGGAATCAACTCTTATGGGCTATACGTTGATCGCCTCGCTTCAAGGTAACATCATTGCAAAAGATTCAAGGTAGGTATTTGGCCAAAAGAAGTAAGTAATTTTTAGTTTCTTTTCTTTTCTTTTATTCTTTAGTTTAGAACACCAACAACACCCACTTCTTTCCATTTTCAATTTCTTTGTAAATAATCATTTTCCATTTTTCTCCACCTTCTCATTCTACCACTTTCTTCCTCACTTAACTTTAACCTAATTTTTCTCTTTTTCTTTTAAAGAACTAAAGAAGAACTTTAACCAAACTTTGTATCTTAAAAGAAGACTTACTAAAAAGCTTCCATCGCTAGTCCCTCCTTGTGGATCACGACCCGCATAGCCACTTGTTATTGCGGTAGAATTGAGCACTTGCACTCTTTATTTTAAAGTTCTGAAATACTGTATTTTTGTGCAGGTTTCAAGCTCAATCAGGGGGTGAATAGGTGTATGGCTAATCTAATGAAAAATGACGCGGAATTAAAAACAAATTACGACACACTTAATGTAACTAAAGAGTGTAGCCGAATTTTCGGTGAAGGGCTCTGGACTATCTCTTATGAATTCCTCTAAATAAGAGTTGAGGTGCTATATGAAGCTCTCTTGGTTCAACACTAGTGAGGCCCACAAACAATGCCAAGCATATAAGTATGCTATGAACAATATGAAATAATGTAAGGTATAAGAGAGAGAGAGAGTTTAGAGATAGTGGATCAATCGCAAACACCAAGATATGTTTTGGGGTTCGAGCCACTGCTCTACGTCCCCGCCTCACATAGAAAGATTTCCATTAATGCGTCCACACAGGACTTCCGACACAGGGAACCTCCACTGAGGATTTGGGTAAATACAACTAGGAGTACACAACTCCTCTCTCCAACAAACACAACCTCTACACAAGAGGCAAGGCACTAAGCCACACAAGATCAACCTCTTAATAGAGGGATAGGGCACTAAGCCAAACAACAATCGCCTCTCACACAAAGCCAACACAATCACCTCTCACTAGAGGGAAGGCACAAAACCAAAAACACAACCTCATTCACCTGTACACTTAGAGGGATACCAAGAAACTCAAACACTCCTTCACAATCACCTCTACGCAAGAGGGATATCACAAACACAAAGTAAAGAGGATTACAACACTTGGTTGTCTCAATAAACCACAAACCAATTTTTCTCACAAAATAAAGATCCTATAGATAGGATAGATATGATAGCTCAAGTGTGAGAAAAACAAAGTGTTTGGAAATCAAAATAGAAAAAAAATACAAGGGAAAAATGCTAGATAAAGATAGAAATGAAGATCAAACCCAATATCCCAAATACTTTATTTTTCTTTGAAGTTTCTAACCCTTGAAAACAAATAAAGATAAAATCTTTAAGCCCAAAAACTCTTGAAAACTTGTTGCTAAAACACTTAAGAAGATGGAAAAATTTGCTCTTGAAATCCTGGTTGAAAACAGCCTAAGGGGATGGTATTTATAACCTATTCCAAAAACTAGCTGTTGGGCCAAGACAGCAGAAAAATTCTGCTATCGGTCGACCGCCCGGTCGACTGGCCAACGGTCAGATTTTCAACCGTTGTGCCATCGGTCGACCGCCCGGTCGACCGAGGCCTTGATACAGAGAGCAAAACTCTCTGCCGGTCAGCTGCCCGGTCGACCAGGGCCAGATCCAGAGAGCAGAGCTCTCTGGCGGTCGACCGGGCGGTCGACCGGGTCGGTCGACCGGCCCTCCAGCCAAATGGCCTGTGCACGTTTGTGCACATCGGTCGACCGGACCGGTCGACCGACTTCTGCCGCGGTCGACCGTTCGGTCGACTGGCAGAAGGCCAGGTCACATATTTGGGGATTAAAAACTTGGTCTTTTTAATGTCAATTTAAATCCTATAAAATCTCATAAATTCCACAAAAATAAGTTCTTATTAGATCTTTGAATAACAAATATGTGTGACCAAAATTCAACACATATTATAAACAATTTGAACCATTTTTATGATATTGAAAATAAGTTTAAACAGAAAATCGGTACTTTTTAAAACATAGATTTTTGAAATCGAAAACCGTTTTCTCCAAAACTCATGTAAATACAAAAACATGATATTGAAACAAATTTGAAGCATATTGTATATGGATAGAATCCAATACACATGTAAGATATATATCTATGTTTTTGACATGAAATCCAAAATCGGTTAAACCGAAAACTAAAACCAATAAACTTTAAAACTTATGTGTATGTGTGAACTTGAGCATATCAATACTATCTACCTTTACACAATATCTAAACAACTAAACTAAACACAAACCGAAGTCTTCTTGTCTCCGAACCGACTCGATCCAAACGCGATCCAACGAGCTTGACTCCAACCGAGTGCTAGATGCGATCTTGACGCTCGAGCTCTTGAATCAACACGTGTTAGCCTCAAAACTCCTTGATGAAGTCAAACCCTTACTAATATCTTGGTCAATCACTGAAACTATTTGAACACAAGATTATTAGTAAACTATAACTACATGAGTTAATCATCATCAAAACTAGAGTGATGGGCCTCTGGGCCAACAATCTCCCCCTTTTTGATGATGACAAAACTCATGTAGTTATATATGCATGGATTAAAGTTAAACTTCATAGAAGCTCCCCCTTAACTCATGCATAGCAATAAACAATAAAGATATTCAATGAATGCATAAACCAAATAACACTTATATGCATTAAAAAGAAAATAAACATGCATATAGAAAACTCTCAAAATTCTTCTCTCCCTTTTTGTATAAAAAAAGGAATGAAATAAACATGCATAAACATGCATATATAAAACTACAAAATTCATCTCCACCTTTTTGTCAAATCATCAACAAAGGGGTAAAAACAAATCAAACAATAAAGATATATATATGCAATATATATCATGAAGAGTAGAGACGTAAAGTTAACTCCCCCTGTATACATGCATTACATGAAAAAGAGATGACTAAACCTAATCACATAATGCATAATATACAATATATAAAAGGAGATGTGAAGCTCTCCTACACACGTGTAAGACATAGAGAAGAGAGGTCAAGCTCCTCAATATGAGATACACTCAATATGAATCTATATATAGAGATGATGTTAAGCTTCTCTTGCATATAAGCAATACATATCTAAACATTATGATACCAATTGAAAAATATACCAATTTATGATAAAGGTATATATCAAAACATTTTGATACCAATTTATGATACCAATTGAAAATAAACAAAATTTTTAAGATACCAAAAGATACCAATTGAAAATATCTTGTAAATTTTTAATACCAATAGAAACTGAAACATTGTATGTTTTTGATATCAATTGAAATATGTATATTGTAAATTTTGATACCAATTGGAAGTAAAAACCAATTGAAAATACAAACTAAATTTTTAGAATACAAATCATTTTGCAATAAAGATACCAAATTGAGAATAATACCAATTAAGATTATGTTGGCCCAAAGGCCATTATCCCAGTTATTTTAATGATAACAAAACATATTTAGTTATGTATTTAACATTTGTGTTTCAGAATATTTCAGGTTATTTAACAGGTTGTTTTTGACGGCTCCACTAAAAGACTCACACATTTGGAGTTCGCCGCAAAAATGAAGATTCCCACGCTATGCACAACTAGGATGCTTTGGGATCAAGATGATGATATGAAGATCAAGACAAGACCAAGACAACAAAGAAAAACAAGAGTTGTATTTTTACTTTTATTTTAGATATTTTGTCAAAGCTAGATATTAGAAGTAGAGCTATGGGATTATCACACACACACACCTTGTAGTTAGGTTCATGGCTTCAAAAAGATTTTCAATTTCCATTTTCTAACTTAGATCTAAAGAGAACATATTTTGGAAATAAGATTTTTAGAAAAACAATAGTTTTGGAAAAACATTTTATGGAAAAACAAGTTTTTATCAAAAGGATTTTTATCAAACTATTTTAACATGATAGAAGTAAGACACATGCTCATACTCTATGTTTTTACAAGTTCCAAGATTTAACCCAAGACCCAAAACCAAAAACCCAAGATTTTCTGGTTCTGGAAGTTCTGTTTTTTAGAACTCACAGTAACCGGTCGACCGATGTGCACAATACTGTGCACGTCTATATCAGTCGACCGACCCGGTCGACCGATGTACACTTGCTTTCACAGGAATTTTCGGTCGACCGACCCGGTCGACCGATGAACCCCAACGGTCACATTTTTTACCGTTGGCGGTCGACCGACCCGGTCGACCGGACTCTGTCAAAAGTTCTGACAGATCCAACAGCTATTTTTTCTGGCTGTTTTCTCTTTTGGGATTTGGTATCAACGAATTTGTGAGGCTGTTTTTGACCCCTATAAATAGAGGGTCACCTCATATTGATGAGAAAACTATTGCAAAACAATTTTAGAGCCATCAAGAATATTTTTACAAGAGATTTCTAAAGATTTCCAAGCTCTTCCTTTTAGACAAGATTTTCTCTCAAAAGCCAAAATTCCAATCACCCATCTTGAAGCCTACATCTCTACTTCTCTCTAGCTTAGCACTACACAATCCCATATATCTACATCTACATATTTGGTTCTAGGATTGTGCTTAGTGAGCTTTTGTAAAGTGATCAAGTGTTGATCACTCTTTTCTTACTTGAGTGAAGTTGTAGAGGCATCGGCCTCAAGGCGAGCTAGTGTGCTCAAGGTGGTGTTGCGGCATCACGAGAGACGGACAAGTGTGTCCTTGTATTGTTGATCCAGTGGGATCCTCAATAGTGGAAATCCTTCAAGTGTGAAGGCGGGGACGTAGAGCGTGGCTCGAACCTCGGAAACAACTCCTTGTGTTTGCGTTTGATCAAATCTCTCTAAACTCTATCTCTTTATTACTTGCACTTTTATATTGTCTATTACTTGCAAGAATTTGTGTATTGTGCTAATTGTTAAGTTAATTTTTAAATTCCGCATTATTGCCATATTTCATATAGCCATCACCTATTCACCCCCCCTCTAGGTGATTTCAATTGGTATCAGAGCCTAACCCTACAACTTAGGTCTAACCACCTTAGGGAGATCCATATTTGGCTATATACATTTGTGTTGCATTTACATTTGCTTGTGCATTCATGGCATCCATGGACTTTTCTAGCATTAAATCCCCACCCAAGTTTGATGGTTTAAACTTCCCCATTTGGAAGGTGAAAATGAATCTCTTCCTTAAATCCCTAGGAGTTAGGGTAGCTAGGGCCATTACCAAAGATTTTATTGAACCCACTAGTGATGAGAGCACATGGTCCGAGGATACTTCCAAAGACTATGAGGCTAATGCTAGGGCACAATATGCATTGACCCAAGCATTAAATGAAGATGACCTTGCACGCATAATAAATTGTAAATCCGCATTTGAGGTTTGGAACATACTCATTGTGACTCATGAGGGAACGTCTCAAGTCAAGAGAGCCAAAGTTGACTTGCTACGTTCTCAATATGAGAACTTTTACATGTTTGATAATGAGAGCATTGATGACATGCTCACCCGTTTTACAAAAATAACTAATGCTCTTTCTTCCTTAGGCGACAAGATTGATAATGATCAAAAGATAAGGAAGGTGATTAGAGCTCTTCCCAAAGCTTGGGAAGTCAAGGCGACCACTCTCAAGGAGCTCAACGACAAAGAGGAGATGGACTTCTCCGGCTTCATCGGAAATCTCAAGACACATGAGATGGAGATGAAAGTTAGAGAAGAAAGGGAGGCACCAAAGAAGAAGACCATTGCCTTCAAAGCCGCTCCTACCATACACGAAGAGGATGACTCATCGGAGGATTGCGATGAGGACTTCGCCATGCTCATCCGGAAGGTGGGCAAGATGTTTTACAAGAAGGGACGGCAAAGTAACTTCCGAAGAGGGAAGCCTCAAGGAAGGTACGAGAAGAAAGAGATGAACCCGGTCCTTGCTTTCATTGCAAGAAGATCGGTCACCTAATTGCCGATTGCCCCGCTCTACAAGCAACCACATCCAAGAATGGGCAAAGAAAGAAGAAAGCCTTGGCCGCAACATGGGATGATTCGGAGTCAGAATCCGAAGAGGAGCACGACACCGCCAACATGTGCTTCATGGCACAAGGAGACGACGCTTCTAAGGTAACATTTGATAACACTCTTGATGATGATGACCTCACTATGGATGAACTAGCACATTTCTTTGAGGAATTACAACATAGATATGAGATTTCGCAATCTCATAATAAAAAGTTAAAAAGGGAAAATGAGTCTTTGAGAGATAAGATTAATATTATTGAAAAAGAGAAAAATGAGTTATCTAGTTCTTTTGAAAAATTGAAAAATGATTTTGATAAGTATAAGGTAGCTAATAAAGGAAAAACCCCCATGATTTCTAGTGATAAAAATGTTTTCGTTGAAATTCAAAAACGTGTTGATTCTTTAGATAAAACTTTAAAGAAATGTGCATTTGACTTTAACAAGATTGCATCTAAATTTCCTAAGGGAGTAGCTCAAGGGAAACATGTTCATCATAAACACTCTACACATAAACATGCTCACACACATAACCATGCTTTTATGTACAATAGTGGTAGAATTTATATTTGCACACATTGTGGCCGCAAAGGCCATTTAGAAAAATTTTGCTATGCTAAGAACAATGTTAAGAATAAATTTGTTTGGGTTCGCCCCGGATCTAACCCCAAAGGACCCACTAAGATTTGGGTACCAAAAGAGCCACCAAATTTAAATGATACAGGTATAGGTGGATCTACACCCTCCAAGACTTAGGAGGAGGTGGTGCCCGGGTGGTTGATGCATCGGAGCTTAAAGAACAAATCATACATGCATCGCTATCGTGGAGGCACCTAATTTTGGAGATTGCCCGTAAATTGGTAACATCTCCATTTAAGAGTTCAATTTTGTATATACAATTGTTATAGGATTGCTAGTTTAATTTTATGCCTCATTGATACATGATTAGTATAAACTTGCAACTCTATCATGATTGTATATGCCATGTTCAGTTTTTGATTTTTTTTTGTCATGTATACATATGTATAGAATTGATAGTTTGCTTTTGTACTCTATTGATATATGCTTGTATAGAACTACTTTTCTATCATGTTGTATATGTGCCTTGTGTTAACTTCTATATTTTTTTTGTTCCATGCCTTGTTTAATGTATGTCCACATGTATAGGTTATTATTTGTGATTATATACTTGTATACATATACACATTATTTTCATAAATAAAAATAAATATTTGTAAAATTTCCTATTTAAACAAACACCTTAAAGATGGCAATTGCGCACCTCAACTCATTCAAGAGGAATCAAGAGGATGAAGTTCAGAACCCGTCACTGGGTATTCGGCTTCAACATCTTTAAAATCTTTGTTTAAATATGAAAAATAAAATTTAAAAGGGATTGCTTGAATTTTGATGTTGTAATAACTTAATGAAGATTTAAAACCTGTTGGTATATTCCTATATGTTTATATATCACACTTATTTTGATTACAAATTATTTTTAAAAATTTTTTTTTTGGGCTGTTAACAGATTTCAGGCAAAGCCGGTCGACCGACCTATAAAGCCCCGGTCGACCGACTCTGCCTGAGAAGAAATTTTTATTTCTTTTCTGTTATCGGTCGACCGACTATGTGTCCCGGTCGACCGATCTTGCCTGCAGAGCTCTCGGGTTAAATCGGTCGACCGACCCGGTCGACCGCTCTACATTTACAGAGCTCTCGGGTTGTTTCGGTCGACCGACCCGGTCGACCGATCGTCGTATTTTGCCCTATAACTGTCTTTTCTCTTCACTTTTTCTTTATCTCTCTCTCACTCAGCCGACGAACCCACCTCCATCCTTTTTCCAAATTTCTATTTCTCTCCAAACTCTCTACCAATCTCAAATCTATTAAAAACCCATCTCAATTTCCTCATTCTCCTTCCAGATCTTCGATTTCAGGATCATCCAACCACCAGATTCGGAGAATTTCAAGATTTTCAGTCTAGGGTTTTGGATTTTCTCAGTTAAGGTAAAAATCCGATTTTAACTCTAATTTTCATTTCTTGCTTAGGAATCTATTATCTATTGTCATCAATCTAAGTTTCTAAGCATCTAGATCGTGCCTTAAACTTGATTACACCTAAAAATCCAATTTTTATTCATCATGCCAAAGAGATCTCGTACTGAGAAAGGGAAGGGTATTGCTCAACCCTCTTCTCAAGTTCCTAGACCTGTCCGACCCTTCCTTAATGATCTTGCAGCTGATCGATATTCCCATCTCTCCACGAGAAACATTAACTCGGGGAGATTCGTTGTCATCCAAGATTTTGAACACCTAAATATTCCACATATCCTGCAGTCCAACAATTTAGTGGAATTTTTGACCATTAAGGAACAAGTCTACACCTCCCTTGTTCCTTACTTTTATGCCAATTTGAGTTCGATGGGAATCGTATCACATCTAGGGTTTTAGGTAGAGATATCGACCTCTCTATCGGTCGATTTGCTAGGATTCTACATCTCTCCACTGGCGGAGCAGATGTGTATTCCCATGATTTGCATGACTTTGAATTCCCGGACGGTGAGTCTGCGGTCACCGCCTCTACCTTGATCCACGGGGATGACAACCCCGGTCTAGTGAGGAACGAAGTTGTGAGTAGATACACTCTCACTGCTCAGGTTCTTGCTAAGATTATTTTCTTCAATATTGTCCCCAAGCATGGTGAGTATAGCCACGCTAGGGGTTGTGTACCCTTGATTATCTATTGCCTTCTTAAAGGCATTAAGGTAAATTTTCCTAGAGTCATTGCCTCTCATATGGCTTCTGATCAGATCCGTACTGCGGGTAGGAGCTTGCCCTACGGCATGCTTATTACCCATCTTCTTAGGGCTCTAGATTTTGATCTTTCTGCCGAAAGTCCCTCCAGTCCTTTGACCAACATCAACGGAGTTGTTCTGAAGATGATGGAAGCTCAGTTGCGTAGACACGCTCCTGTGCAGCCACCTTTTCCTCCTGTTGGTCCTGGCTCTTCGTCTGCTCCTGGATCCTCTTCTGCTTCAGCTCCTGTCTTTTCTCCAGAGGTTCTGGCACTTCTCTCTTCGGAGGTCCGCTCTCAGATCGAGGCGCACCAGGCCTGGGTCGAGAAGCGCGACGCAGCTATTCGTGCGGAGTTAGATGCTCGTGCCATTCAGGATGTTGCTTTTCGGGCGGAGGTCCGAAACGACATGTCATATTTTGCTGACTCCATGAGATTCGTGGATGTTCAGTTTCAGGCCCTTTTCTCAAAATTTGACATGCTCGTTCCTGATCGGACTCTGACTGCTTGTCGACTCCCAGCCACCGGTCCTCCATTTCCTCCCAGAGCTCGCTCTTCTGTTCCACCACCGCGCACCAGAGTCGATGGCATGGATCCAGAGGAGGTTGCTTCTTCAGAGGAAGGTGGTGATGATGACGGAGACGGCGATGACGGTGATGATGGTGCTGAGGAGTGACCTCCCCATTTGATGATGTCAAAAAGGGGGAGAGTTATTTTGAGAGAGATATTTTGTAGTATTTGTGTTTGGTTTGTGCTTGTATTTGGATATTTTGTGATGGACATGTAGTATTTGTTGTTGGGACATGTAGTATTTATTTTTACTTTGGACATGTATTTTTATGTATTGTGGACATGTGTTGTGGACATGGTTATCTTTTATGTATATGTATCTCTTATTTATGTCATGTATGAACTCATTTCCTTCATCTATTCTATGACATGAGTATTTGGTATTATTTGTTGGCATGGAAATATGGTGTTTACCATTTACATATGTTTTCCTATATATGCATGTGTTGAGGGGGAGCTTCATTTGAAGTCTCTACCCAAAATATTTTGTGATAACTACATATGTTTTGCCATCATCAAAAAGGGGGAGATTGTTGGCCCAAAGGCCATTATCCCAGTTATTTTAATGATAACAAAACATATTTAGTTATGTATTTAACATTTGTGTTTCAGAATATTTCAGGTTATTTAACAGGTTGTTTTTGACGGCTCTGCTAAAAGACTCACACATTTGGAGTTCGCCGCAAAAATGAAGATTCCCACGCTATGCACAACTAGGATGCTTTGGGATCAAGATGATGATATGAAGATCAAGACAAGACCAAGACAACAAAGAAAAACAAGAGTTGTATTTTTACTTTTATTTTAGATATTTTGTCAAAGCTAGATATTAGAAGTAGAGCTATGGGATTATCACACACACACACCTTGTAGTTAGGTTCATGGCTTCAAAAAGATTTTCAATTTCCATTTTCTAACTTAGATCTAAAGAGAACATATTTCGGAAATAAGATTTTTAGAAAAACAATAGTTTTGGAAAAACATTTTATGGAAAAACAAGTTTTTATCAAAAGGATTTTTATCAAACTATTTTAACATGATAGAAGTATGACACATGCTCATACTCTATGTTTTTACAAGTTCCAAGATTTAACCCAAGACCCAAAACCAAAAACCCAAGATTTTCTGGTTCTGGAAGTTCTGTTTTTCAGAACTCACAGTAACCGGTCGACCGGCCCGGTCGACCGATGTGCACAATACTGTGCACGTCTATATCAGTCGACCGACCCGGTCGACCGATGTACACTTGCTTTCACAAGAATTTTCGGTCGACCGACCCGGTCGACCGATGAACCCTAACGGTCACATTTTTGACCGTTGGCGGTCGACCGACCCGGTCGACCGGACTCTGTCAAAAGTTCTGACAGATCCAACAGCTATTTTTTCTGGCTGTTTTCTCTTTTGGGATTTGGTATCAACGAATTTGTGAGGCTGTTTTTGACCCCTATAAATAGAGGGTCACCTCATATTGATGAGAAAACTATTGCAAAACAATTTTAGAGCCATCAAGAATATTTTTACAAGAGATTTCTAAAGATTTCCAAGCTCTTCCTTTTAGACAAGATTTTCTCTCAAAAGCTAAAATTCCAATCACCCATCTTGAAGCCTACATCTCTACTTCTCTCTAGCTTAGCACTACACAATCCCATATATCTACATCTACATATTTGGTTCTAGGATTGTGCTTAGTGAGCTTTTGTAAAGTGATCAAGTGTTGATCACTCTTTTCTTACTTGAGTGAAGTTGTAGAGGCATCGGCCTCAAGGCGAGCTAGTGTGCTCAAGGTGGTGTTGCGGCATCACGAGAGACGGACAAGTGTGTCCTTGTATTGTTGATCCAGTGGGATCCTCAATAGTGGAAATCCTTCAAGTGTGAAGGCGGGGACGTAGAGCGTGGCTCGAACCTCGGAAACAACTCCTTGTGTTTGCGTTTGATCAAATCTCTCTAAACTCTATCTCTTTATTACTTGCACTTTTATATTGTCTATTACTTGCAAGAATTTGTGTATTGTGCTAATTGTTAAGTTAATTTTTAAATTCCGCATTATTGCCATATTTCATATAGCCATCACCTATTCACCCCCCCTCTAGGTGATTTCAGATTATTGATACCAATATTGAAAATGTTAGCATATACCAAATCAAAGTATTTTTTATCATAAATAATGGAAGTAAGATACCAATTGAAAATAAAATCGAATGAAAGATAAAACAAGAGTTTTTCTTTCCCTTTATGAAATACCAATAAAAATGATGCATAAGCTTGTATAAGATACCATTTGAAAAATAATTGACATTAAGGAGTAAATCAAGCTTAGCATAAATATAATTTGTGCTTTAAGATATAAAGATATTGTAACCACAATCAAATTATATATATATATATATATATATATATATATATATATATATATATATATATATATATCTGTGTGTGTGTGTGTGTGTGTGTGTATGAAATAATAAATACCAATCGAAATTGATACTATTTGAGGTTTGAAGTATACATATATAGAAAGACACATATGAGTATACAAACATGAAAATATTAATTGTGATACCAATTGAAAATATAATGAGGATCAATTGTATAACTCATACTACCTCCCTTTCATGCACATGTTTAAATAGATTTTCAATTTGAGCATACAAGGCATGGTCGCCCATCCAACCACCCTTAGCGTTGGTAGGGGTTTTCAAAAATAAGTTTGAAAATAATTTTAGCATAATTGAAAACTCTTCCAAATTGAAGAAATACGTAACTAGTTTTATGATAATCTTGAAAACTAGTACGAATTCCTTCAAGTAAGAAATAAAATAAGAATATATCTATGAAACATGAAAATCACATAATCTTTAACACTCAAAATAGTAATAAAGCTCATATAATCTCAAAAAAAATAAATCATGAGTAAACATCAAACTTAGTGTGTAAAATGTCATGTAATCAACAAAAACATGGAAAGACATTTAAGCTCAAATGAAATTCCTTATCAAAAACATGAAAAGTATAAAAATTTAATTTTTGTCAAAACAATAGTAACTCCAAGGCATATGTATGTTTTGTCTAAAACTAAAGGTATACATGCATATCCCAAATACAAATGAGTCCATAAAGGAATTTTGCAAGAAAAGCAAGTGACTCACGGGTATACATGTACGTCTAAAGTTTTGGCAAAATTAACTTATACATGAAGCTAAACATATTATCATGAAAAATATATATAAAATAGGGAATACAAGTTGAAATGCACTAATCATCAAAGGTAGGCTATACTAGTACATCTAATGAGTACAAATGAGCATTTAAGAACAAACATACAAAAATCAAATGTGGCTCATTAGTTGTACAAGTATATACATAAGTTTTAATGAAACCTGCATTCAAACATGTAATCAAAACATGAAGTGCAAAATTATAAACATAAATCAATATGATCATTAGGCTAAATGCACATGTTTTAGATTAGGATATACACAATAGTTAAACTAAAGTGAGAACACAAAAATATAAGTCCATATAAACATGGGTGTATCTCAAATACTACATATGTATATCACAAGTCTAACATGCATGTCATTTAGTATAATAATCATGAAAAATTAAAACATGCTAAAAATCAATAATATGAAAGCATGTAAACTAAATGGGAGTTAGAGATAGTTACCAAAACCATTAGGGCTAATCTCTATATCTCCAAACATGGTGGTCCTCCCACCAAACTTTCCTTGAAAGTGATGCATCAAAAATTGTCACCATTTAGCTCGTAACGCATCCACCATCAAGGCACCAAAGCCCTCACGTCAAGTGAGAGCCCACACCTACGTCGAATAAAATAGGAGTGAATTTTGGTACCCATGCTTTATTGGATCCATAGGGGTTAGCACCTTTCCTAACCCAAACAAATCTATTTACAAAATTTGAAGTATTTATTCTATCATAACAAAATTTTGGCAAGGTGGCCCTTACGTCCACATTGTGTATAAGTGTACACATGAGCATACATAGTGTTATGTCTATGAACGTGAGAAGCATGTGTATGCCGTGATTTGTGTGCATGCATAGGAGGAGCATGTTTCTTGTGAAACATGGATTCCAACCGAGTGTGGTTCACGGCACATTGGCTCAAAGTAGAACCCAAATAATCAACACTCTTCTTTAAAGCACATATATCCTTTTTAATAATAGAAGAAGAGGTGAAGCATGCAATAGGTGTTTTTGATGGTGAAAGCATGGCAAACATATGAATTAACATCATTTTTCAAAGAAATATTTTTCTTTGAAATCAAATCCAATTTCTTTGAAATTAAAACAATTTTATTTTTCAAAGATTTATTTTCTTTTAAAAAAAGTTGAGTTTTGAAGATAAAGCCTCATTTTTCTTCAAAATCTCATCACAATTATTTTTACTTTTTAAAATTTTGTTTTCATTTAGGGAAGATCATATTGGGATTTCAATGAGTTCCTTTCATTAGAAATCTCATCCCTTTCTTGCAAAACAATATCAAGTTTAGAAGATAAATTTTTATTTTCTTCTTTTATTTTAAAAGTTTTCTTTTTTAAAAGTTTATACTTTTCAAGCAAGTTTTCACACACAATGGAAAGCTCTTCATTTAAAGCATCGACATCTATACTATCATAATCATCATTAGAAGAGCTACAATCATCTAGATGAGTTTTCAAATTTACCTCAAGGGAGTCATTCTCTTGACCATGTAGCAAGCTTGTTTGGACTCATCTCCACTAGATTCCTCCTCCACATATTTCGTCGTTTGTAGCGCGAGAGAGGTCAAAGTGTTCCACACTGCAAAGACGGAATCACAATGAGAAACCATACATAAATATTCTTTGTTAAGAGTGTATCTAAGTGCCTCTAGGGTTTGTGCATTGGCCTTTATATGCTTATTATTACCAAGATAGGATTTCTTGGTAGTAGCAAGGTAAACATGTATTCCTAAGGTCTTGAGGTACACACTCATCTTAAGCTTCCATACATAGATGTTAGAAACATCAAATATAGGAGAGAACATGAAATCCATGAGTGTATAAAAGCTATATGTGTGCAAATGCAAAATTAGATTAGCTAACCAAGATCTCACTCTTAGGTGGTTAAACCTAATATCAGGAACGTAGGCTCTGATACCAATTGAAAATACACCGAGAGGGGGTGAATAGGTGTATGGCTAATCTAATGACAAATGATGCGGAATTAAAAGCAAATTGCAACACACTTAGCGTAATCAAAGAGTGTAGCTGAATTTTCGATGAAGGGCTCTGGACTATCTCCTCTGAATTCCTCTAAATAAGAGTTGAGGTACTATATGAGCTCTCTTGGTTCAACACTAGTGAAGCACACAAATAATACCAAGCATATAAGTATCCTATGAACAATATGAAATAATGTAAGGTATAAGAGAGAGAGAGAGAGTTTAGAGATAGTGGATCAATTGCAAACACCAAGATCTGTTTCGAGGTTCAAGTTACCACTCTACGTCCCCGCCTTCACATAGAAGGATTTTCACTAATGCGTCTACACAGGACTTCCCACACAGGGAACCTCCACTGAGGATTTAGGTAAATACAACTAGGAGTACACAACTCCTCTCTCCAATAAATACAACCTTTACATAAGAGGCAAGGCACTAAGCCACACAAAATCAACCTCTCAATAGAAAGATAGGGCACTAAGACAAATAACAATCGCCTCTCACTAGAGGGATAGG
Source organism: Agave tequilana (assembly GCA_038442645.1). NCBI lineage: Eukaryota > Viridiplantae > Streptophyta > Magnoliopsida > Asparagales > Asparagaceae > Agave > Agave tequilana. The sequence goes on from JAVJIF010008393.1 coordinate 169,813, forward strand.
CACAAAGGCAACACAATCACCTCTCACTAGAGGGATAGGCACAAAGCCAAAACCTCCAACCTCAATCACCTTTACACTTAGAGGGATACCAACAAACTCAAACACTCCTCCACAATCACCTCTAAATAAGAGGGATATCACAAACACAAAGTAAAGAGGATTAGAACACTTGATGGTCTCAATAAACCACAAACCAAATTTTCTCACAAAATAAAGGTCCTATAGATAGGATAGATATGATAGCTCAAGTGTGAGAAAAACAATGTGTTTGGAAATCAAAACATAAAGAAAAATACTTAGGAAAGATGCTAGATAAAGATAGAAATGAAGATCAAACCCAATATCCCATATACTCTATTTTTCTTTGAATTTTCCAACCCTTGAAAACAAATAAAGATAAAATCTTTAAGCCTAAAAACTCTTGAAAACTTGTTGCTAAAACACTTAAGAAGATGGGAAAATTTGCTCTTGAAATCCTTGTAGAAAATAGCCCAAGGGGATGGGTATTTATAACCCATTCCAAAAATTAGCCGATGGGTCAAGACAGCAGAAAAATTCTGCTATCGGTCGACCGCCCGGACGACCGGGGCCAGATCCAGAGAGCAGAGCTCTCTGGCGGTCGAACGGGTCGGTCGATCGGCCCTTCAGGCAAATGGCCTGTGCACGTTTGTGCACATCGGTCGACCGACCGGTCGACTGACTTCTACCGTGGTCGACCATCGGTCGACCGGCAGAAGGCCAGGTCACATATCTGGGGATTAAAAACTTGGTCTTTTTAATATCAATTTAAATCCCATAAAATCTCATAAATTCCAAAAAAATAAGTTCTTATTAGATATTTGAATAACAAATATATGTAACTAAAATTCAACACTATTATAAATAATTTGAACCATTTTTGTGATATTGATAGTAAGCTTAAATACAAAATCGGCATTTTCCAAAACATGGATTTTTGAAATGGAAAACCATTTTCTCCAAAACTCATGTAAATACGAAAACATGATATTGAAACAAATTTGAAGCATATTGTATATGGATAGAATCCAATACACATGTAAGGTATATATCTATATTTTTGACATGAAATCCAAAACCGGTTAAACCGAAAACCAAAACCAATAAACTTTAAAACTTTTGTGTGTGTGTGTGTGTGTGAACTTGAGCATAACAATACTATCTACCTTTACACAAGATCTAAATAACTAAACTAAATACAAACTAAAGTCTTCTTATCTCCAAGCCGACTCAATCCAAACGCGATCCAACGAGCTTGACTCCAACTGAGTGCTAGATGCGATCTTGATACTCGAGCTCTTAAATCAACACGTGTTACCCTCAAAACTCCTTTGATGAAGCCAAACACCTACTAATATCTTGGTCAATCACTGAAACTATTTAAACACAAGATTATTAGTAAACTATAACTACATGAGTTAATCATCATCAAAACTAGAGTGATGGGCCTCTGGGCCAACAGGTCAGACCCGACAGTAGCTCACTAATGTTAGTGACTAAGAAGACTTTCTTGGGTACATTAGTGTTTCTCTTCTTGGTGCACATGTCCTTAAGAAATTTTGCATAAGATGGGACTTGTTGGATGGCATCAAGAAGTAGTACATTTATCTTCACTTGACTGAAGATCTCAATTATATTAACCATGTGTGGATTCTGCTTATTATTCTTCAGCCTATTAGAAAATGATACTATAGGCTTGTGCACCTAACTTGCTGACTTATCAGATTGGGATAGATTGGAACTAGATAAAGTGGATCCTTGTGTATTGTTGTGCTGAATGATATTGGGTGGCATAGACACATGATTATCAATTTTCTTTCCTGACCTCAATGCATGAACAATATTACATTAATTCATTGGATCCTCTTCAGCTATATAAGCTTGATTAGAGTTCCTAGGGTTAGCAACCGGTTGACTAGGCAAATTTTCTTTGGGCCTTTCATTTATCAAACTGGCTAACTGACTCATTTGACCCTCTAACCTAGATATGGCTTGTCCCGTACACTACATGAAAGAAGCTAAAATCTTCTCCAATTCGGTCAATTTCTTGTCAGCAAGGGGACCTTGGAAGGAAGGTTATGGAGCTTGGTTGGAAAAGTTATGTTGATAATTATGAAAGTTGGAGTGATTGGAAGAATTGTGTTGGTAATTTGAAAAGTTGCATTGATGATTAGAAGAATTGTGATTATGATTGGGATGTTGGAAGTAGCTTGGCCTTCAGTGGTCATGATTGTTTTGGCTTCATGAGAAGTTCGAGTGATTTCTCCAGTCAGGATTGTACGTTTGAGCATAAGGATTGTTACGGGGACTTGAAAAGGCGGCATTCATGGGCCCGGGATTCAATGATATCCTTCTTAATCTTTGAGCTAACCAAATGGATTCATAAAAATCTGAATTTAACCGATTTTCATTTAGTGTTATCTCTCTGATTTGCTCTGATATTCCTTGATTTGCCCTGATTTAAATTAATTCTGAATTAAATCAGAATTTAGATGCGCTTTGGGCTTCTTTTCTCTCCCTTCTCCCTTAGTAAAGGTCTGCACATTTATTAAAAAAAGATAACTAAAAAAAGTTTATTATAGCATAGATATGAAAAATGTGACTATAGTTATGCAATATCAGTGACAGATCATTTATCGTACTTTGTTCCTTAGCTTCTGGAAGTTCTAACCTTCTCATTAAGTGGAAATTTTAGGCTTCAGCAGCTATTGAGGATTCTATCGAATGAAGTCTAATTTTTGAAGATGTTGGGTTCTGATTCTTAGACTTATCTGAATATGATTCCCATTGGACTATTTTTTTAGCTAAATCTTTGAATAAATCCTAGCCTTGGTCTTCATAATTTCATAAAAATTCTCCCTGACACATTGTTTCAAGAAGGATTTTGGCTGGGTAATCAAGATCGTCATAAAGAATCTGGCGTTGCCGCCACTTCTCTATGCCATTATATGGACACTGGGCTAATAAGTCTTTAAAGTGCTCGAAGTATTTTCAAAATAGTTTGTTAATCTCCTGTCTAAACTGCATGATATTCTTTCGAATTAGAGCGGTTTTATGAATGGGGTAGAATTTTCAATAAAACTTTCACAAAATCATCCTATGTTGAAATCGAATTGACCGCTAGGCTATACAACCACTTGTTGGCTAGACCCTTAAGGGTGAATGGATGAACCTTAGTCTCATAACATCTTCCTCCAGCTGGGGAATCCGCATCATCAAGCATACTTTTTCAAATTCCTTGATGAAGAAGTATGCATCCTCAGACTCTAGACCAAAGAATCTAGGAATAGTGTTTATGAATTGGGGTTTTAACCCGAAGTTATTATCATTTGCCTTGGTAACGGAACGTAGGAGGGAATTGATGTCCTTATATGGTAAAACTTGTCCTGAAGAGACATGTAGTTGGCCATGACTGCAGTAAACTCTGGGGTGGTGTAGGTGTATGCGGAGTATTCCTAACTAATCTAGATGAGATTGGGTCCCTTAACCACTCTCGCATGAAAATTCACACCACAATCAATGTTCAAATAATAAACAAACAAAATAGAAGAAAAACAAACAAAAAGAAAGGGAAAATCACCCAGCCTAGTCTAAGGTACATGGATCCAGATGACTCCCAACTGGTCGATTACCCGGGGGAGATTGTTATAGGAACCAGACTACGAGCTAATCAATCAGGTAGGGGCAAAATTTAGTGAGAGGTATCCGTGCAAAAGCAACTGGCTTAATTATACCAAACCACTGAATTTTGGAGGATTTACTTCTTAATCCCCAAACTTCAACACCGATTTGGCAAGAGTATGATTCTCATAAGTTTTAGCCCCGGTCAATCTCCTATTGAGTCTAAAATGTCCTTAGGGGCCAACATCTATCAAGTTTTAATTTAGATTTGGGATTGTAAGTGCACTTGGAGATGGTTTTTAGGCTAAGGGAGAGTAATGACTTCCCCATCTTATCTTGTTGATTGGGTTTTGCCCTTAAAGTCAATTTTGTGCAAGTGCAATATATTCAAAACAAGATAGCACTCAAAGTGAATAAATCACCCAAATTGTTAATCATATTCTAAATGCAATGCGCACGTTCCTTTCTCCAGCACTCTTCAACTGTAATCTAAATGCATCGAAAAGACACGTGCCCTAAATACAAGAGTCTAAATCAAATTTTGAATTTGCAACAAGCGTTTTACTGTTAGTTAATAGCAGTATACAGGGTAAGGCAAACAAGAAAACTAATACTTACAGAATACTAAATTTGCAAAACTAGCAAACCTGCAAAAAAGAATTGTGAGTAGTTCACTCAGATTTCCACAAAATGAGGCAAAAGTCGTGTTTGCATGGACATACTGAAGTCACTTGGTCTCTGCTTTCAAGAGCAGAGGCCCAAGGCCACTTATATGTTTTTTGCTGCTCTTAATTTCTTGATTCCATAACCTGTACATAGAAACAGAAAAGAATCCTTTAGTACAAACAAAAATGTCACCCTTGCCGGCAATGGTACCAAAAATTTAATCAAGGAAGAATGGTGCACAAAAACGTGTGAGTTCTGATGTAGAATGTGTGTTGAGAAAGGTGCAAATGTTTTCTCAAAACTACTCTTATAGCTAAGTAGCTTAACAGGTCGTATCCACAAGGAGGGAAAGCGATAGAATTATAAGTTCAATTTTGTGTTTGTTTTAAGAAATTCTTCTTTCGATTAAAAGAATATGAAAAAAACAAAAGAGAAGAAAAGTTTGAATGTGAGGGTTGATAGTATGTGAAAACAAAGTAAAGGTAATTGGTTTGTAGAAAATATGAAATAAAAAAGAAAAGTGAAGTAAAGAAGTAGAAGGCGGTGAAAAACATGTTGCTTAATAAAAGAACAAGGAAAAGAAAACAGTTTTGATAATTCAAATAGAAAAGTAGTTTGAAGTAAAAATAAAATTAAATGGAACAAGTTTTAAAAGAGGGCTTTAAGAAGGAAAGTAGGGAGAAAAGTTTGAAAAAAAAATGGAAACTGGAGTTTGCTTTTAAAATGGGAAAAGTGCATAGCTAACCTTCTATTAAGTAATCCCATTAGCCCGCTAACTCTTTGATGATAGAGCCTCACAATGGATCCTTGACAATCACAAGTGTTGTGCATTGAGAACTCGTCATGTGGTGTTCGAATGAAGGTTCTTCCCCCATCACCTTGCTTCACATGGCAAAATATTGAATGTCACCCTAACAAGATTCGATTAAAGGCGAGAATAGGGTGAGAAACAAGTGTACAATCGGTATCGGCAAGGATGAGTGAATATTCTCTAACTTATGAAATCAAGTAAAATTAGCACATCAATAGATCATCAATAACACATAGATTAAGCATGAAATATGAGAATTAGGTTGCATGTTAGTATGTTAGAGTTAGAACCCTTCATTGTTGTAATTCTCGTATTTTGTAAAATAAGATTTAATAATAATAACTGTATTTTAATATGTATACCCATATATTATTGTATTAATTATTGTTGATTACCTTATGTGTTAGGAAAATGAATTGTTATCAATCACGTTTATCATTATGAATTAATAATAATTATTATTAATATGTGATTAGTATTAATATTATTTGATCTATTTTCCCCTTAGCCTAAGAATCCAAACCCAAGCCCATTTCTTTTCCTCCTCATTTCAATTTCTGTTATATTTTTTCCTTGGCCCAAACCAAGCCCAAGTCAAGGCCTTAAACCCATACCCATTATCTAATAATCCCTACCCATTTCTTTTTCCTTGAGTCCTACCCAAACCAATTAAGCTACCCCAAAACCCATTAACCACCCAAAACCAATATAACACCCTATATATCATCACCTAATCTCAACCCTAACCCTAATATATTTTCTCAATCTCCTTCAATCTCCTTCTTCACAGCCGTCGTAAGATCCCCGCACTCCTCCTTTCCCCATCTCCGTTAGCACCGATCCCCATCTCTCTCTGGGGTCTTCGTCGAGCTGCCGTTAGAGCCGAGGTGGCCGCCATCGCCTACTCCAGGCCGCATCTCCTTGGCAACGCACCTATAGATCCCCCACCTCCATGGCAGCCCACCTCTACCCTCTCAACCAAGCTCTCTTTCCTCTATCACCATCACGCATCATCAACTCTGTGGCACTCCACTCTCGTGGTCGTCCCCTCTACCTCTTCCAGCGGTAACCCCCCATGTCCTAGAGCACCCACTACCGAGCCCTTGCTCAGTAGTGCAGCATGGATCCCCCATCCCTTATCTAGGCCCCACACACCCTTGCCTCCATGGCCTTCTTCACCCCCTGTAGATCTCCCCTACTGCAAGCCTCCAACATCTGATGCCTTCCGCCATCACCTTGTTCGCATCATGACTGTTGTAATCCATTCCTCCTCCAAGTCCTTTCACCCATGGCACTCCATCTTTAGCCAGCAACATCAGCCCATGGCCGAACCCCCATCTCTCCGTGAGCCACCGTCATCCTCCGTCGGTGAGCATAAGCAAACCTGATTATGCTCATAACATGAAATATGATATTATAATAGATTGATCTCATTACTTTTAAAGTTAGGTACTGCATGTCATCATGATACTGTTACTATGTTGATTGATATTTGTTGTACCATACTCTCTTCTTATTACTGTTTCATTCATGTTATTTTCTTATCCAGTATACCTTCATGATTGTATTATATATGATCACACGATATATGCACGTGCACCTTCCCTTTTATTCTTATATACTCATTGGGAGTTCTGACTCTCTGAATTTATACATCCAGGTCCATGTATATTCTATCTTACTGATCAGGTATTTGGAGCGGATCACAGGCATCTTGAAAAGCCGGAGTTCTCTTACTTGATCGTCCTTTTTAGGTATTCTCTTGTTTTCTTTATTCCTATTGCTTTCTGGATTCTATGCATTGGACTGATATTTGTTCTATTCCCCTATTCATCTGTTATCATGTGTGAACATCTCTACACTACAAGAAATAGGCGTATTCATGACCATGTGTTTGTTGGGAGTAACTGGAAATTTGTTAGGAACACATATTCCTATCACACATTGGTCTAGGAATATTTTGTGAAGAAAACCCTCGTCGCTAATGTGCATATTCTCGACCAAATGTTTGTCACAAATGATATTCGGTCAGGAATATGGATTTCTATGAGTACTCTTGATGGAATATTCCAGAAAGATTATTTTTATAGGGAATAGTTATTTCTGACAATCTATTTTGTCGAAAATATGTTTTGTCAGGAATGTTATTTCTAACTAAATACACTGCCGAGAAAGAAAATCTCAACCATTATCTGATATACAACTCCATGTCAAAAATCTGTCAAGAACTCACTTCCTTAACAAAAATATATGTCGGGAATGTTACTCTCGACTAAAAAATTTTGTTAATAAATATTTTAATAAATTTTTTTTTACATTTGTACATCAATATCATGACAAACATACTACAACAACTCATAACCAACATAGTACAAACAATTGTATAGTCTCAAATATAAATAAAGTTATAATCAATACCTTGTTCCAAAACTAATAACACTTTTGAATACCAAACGAAAAGTCTACATATATTTCATCAACATATAAAGGAACTTATATATCACCATCCACACATGTAATATCCAGAGCAAGATAACTAGGCAAAAAAAACTTGGATCCATTTTCACATATGAAATTCAAGTCATATATCTTTGAACTCTCACCAACTAAAAGTAGAAACATAAAAATAAATGTAATCTCTAAACCTCAATGCCAAGGTTTGTATTTTTCAAAACCCTCTAATCAAAGACCAACTGCATCTTCATCTTCATTCTCTCTAGCCTCTGACATTCCGTTACTCGAAGTTCCAACTTCTAATGGCGTATTGACTCCTTATAAAAATCAATTTAAAAGGCAATTATGTAAAAGTAATGGTAGTATTAATTTATGCTTTGAAAAAGGCTAACTAGAAAATACTAAGTAATATGTACGACATATATACATGATATATATGGGTATTCTAAGATGAATGGACTTTGTAGATTGCATATAAAACTTTTTCTAATAATTTTTTAATTTATCAAAACTTAAGTGAAAGAATTCTCTAACTTTCTTAGGAAAAGCTTATTCAAATTTCTCACGCATCTCAAGAGAAAGATTAGAAAAAATGAATTTTCTCATTTGACTGAGTTGGGTTTGCAACCTGATCAACACCTCCTCCGCCCGTTGTACATGTTGTGCTTTTGCGGCAATGGTCGTATTTATTGGCTTGCAGACTCCTGTGCCTATTAATCTACTTTGTGAAAGTACACCTACAGGGGGGGTGAATAAGTGTACAAGCTAATCTAGGATAAATGATGTAGAATTTAAAAACTAATTGCTAACATACTATGTGTAACTAAGAGTAAGCCCAAATTTCCCATGAAGGGCTCTAGAACTACTCCTCTAGATTCCTCCAGACTAAGAGTTGAGGTGCTTTAAAATCTCTCTTAGTTGAACACAAGTGTGGGCACACAGACAATACCAAGCATGTATATGATATGAACAAGTAATAATGATGCAAGATATAAAGAGAGAGAAGATCAAACACAAACATTGGGATATATTTTTAGGTTTGAGCCACTGCTCTACGTCCCCACCTTCACACAGAAGGATTTCAACTATCCACTTAGGATCTTCCACACAGGGATCTCACGACTAAACACCGGAGTACACAATTTCTCTCTCAAACACAATAACCTCTACACAAGAGGGAAGGCACAAAGGCAAAGCAAAGATAAGTTACAACTTAGTGATCCTATGATCACAGACTCTCCCTTAATGATCTTGAAAGATCACAAACAATTTTCTCACAATGCAAAGATCTTAAAGATAGATTTGAGATGATAGCACAAGTATGTGAGAAAATAAAGTATTTGGAAAAGAAAACACAAAGAAAAATCTTGGGAGAACTCTAGAAATAATATAAAAATTTAGGATAAGAAATTAGAATCCCAAAACTTGTTTTCTTTTAATTTTTTAAAACTTTGAAAATAAAGATAGAGAGATTAAAGCTTTAAAACTTGTTTTGAAAACTTCTTAAAAACTCTGTAGAAGATGAAAATTTTGGCTCTTAAAAATCATAGTGAATACTGGCCTCAAGGACCTATATTTATAGGGCCTTGGAAATAAAACAGGTCAAAAATGACCTGTCGGTCGACCACCCAGTCGACCGCTATCAGTCAGATATCTGACCGTTAGGGTTGTAAGTCAACCGCCCCAAGAAAAACTGCCTGCCGGTTGATCGCCCAGTTGACCGAGGCCAGAACCAGAGAGCTCTCTCTCTGGGTCGGTCGACCGACCAGTCGACCGGGGCTAAATCCAGAGTGTAGACTCTCTGGATCGGTCGACCATGCGGTCGACCGGCCCAAGGCCAAGGCATTATGCACATCTCTGTGCACATCGGTCGACCAGTCGATCGACCTCCAGTAGGCCCAGAATTGGTTTTTTAACTTGTTAAATACCTAAAAATTTCCATAGAACTCCATAAAATTCACAAAAATAAGTTCTTATTTATACTTTGAAATTCAAACATGTGTGATCAAAAATCAACACATATTACAAACATATTGAATTATTTTTGAGGCTAAGAATTTTAGCCTTAAACCGAAAATCGTATTTTCTAAAAATTAAACTTTGAAATGGAAAACCGATTTTTCTCAAACTTGTATAAATTCAAAAACATGATATTTAAACTCATATGAAGCATAGTGTGTATGGATAGAATTCAATACACATATCAAAGTTATATCTATGTTTTTGACATTAAATCCCAATTAAGTTTTGATAAAAATAAAACTTAAAACCATGAACTAGATAAACATCAAAATAAGTTTTTAAGCATTATGAACCAAACAATGTATATGGATAAATCCAATCTTCATTAATCCATGTAAACTTCTTTCGATTCTATCTATTCATGAAAACAATGTATGCATTCTTGAAAATTCAAAACCAGTTAAACTGAAACCAATAAACTTTTGAACTTGTGTGTGTGTATACTTGAGCATATCAAAACTAAGCTATCCTTATACAAGATCTAAACTAAACAAACAAAACAAACCTATATCAAAGTCTTCTTGTTGATCTTTATCTCCAAGACAACTTGATCCAAACTCAATCCAAAGAGCTTGACTTCATCCGAGTACTAGATGCGTCTTGAACTGTGATTGTAAAAATCAAAGAGTTAACAGTTTACCGTGTAGCTTCGGGCTAACGGGTCGTGTCCACGAGGAGGAATGCGATGAAAGTTTTTCGGTGTTTTGTTTAGTAACAAAAGAATTATGCTCGTTTTTTAGTTGAAAAGAAGAATGGAGAGAAGGGAAATGAATAAAAGAGAAATTACAACTTTGGAGAAGGCTTTAGAGAAGGTGATTTTAAAACTTTGAAAATTGTTTGATTGTTTTAAATATAAGAAGGAGAAATTCTGGGCTCACTATCTCACCACTCAACCGTTTATTCTTCTATTAAAATCCTTATTGCCTCAACTTGATCATAGACAAAACTTAAGGTTGACTTTAGAAAGTTTGAAGTAAAGCATATAAGATGGTTGAAAAAGTGAACTCTTTTCTTTAAGAAAACGTTTTGAATTGAATCTTAAATCATCAAGCGCGAAGAAGCAAGTATGGAATAAAAACAGTTCAAGAAACGTTCTTAAAAGAAGTAGGAGTTTAAAAATCTAAACACATCCTCATGTGCCTTAAAGAACACTTTCAAGAAGAAAGGCTTCAAGTTAGGCATGCAAATGATTCATTGGGTCTTTTTCATTAAAATCAGAAGAGAAGAAGAATTGGAGAGAGGTACAATAGTGAGCCAAGAAAACCGATTTAGCTACTCATGAAAAACAAAGAACAATGCAAGTACTTAAAGTAGAACATACTGTAAAATGAGTAGAAGAAAATGTAGCTCGACTCTTATATTGATGTCACTTCAATCTTCAAGTTACAAGCACTCAGTTCCTCTCTCTCACAAATATTTGTACTGAACTACAAATTGCAAAACAAAATACAACTTTTACACTATCTAACAAAGAGCCTAAATCCTTAAAGAATAAACCAAAATTCTAATCTTAATCTTCGCCCCATTTTCAGTACAAAACCCTAGCTTTTATAGGCAAAACCTCAGAGGGAAGGGAGTGAGGAGATAAGGGGTGCAAACGCTCCCCTTATCTCCACCAACAAGCCGCGGATCCGCGGCTTGGGCCGTGGATCCGCGGCCTGGATGTGGCCAATTGGCCATATCCAGGTGGAGGATTGGTTGGCGTGGATTAGGACTCCCTATTGTCATGTTGGTTTCACTGTTGCAACTCTTAGATTTGACGAAACGATCTTTGATTTATTGGCTTCAACCGCTTGATTCAGGAATATTCATTTCAACCGGTTTTCAATCTCTCTGATATGCCAAGATTTTCCCTGATTCCCTGATTTCGAATTTATTCTGAATTAAATGGGCTTTTGGGCTCGTTTCTCTGGCCTATTTTTTAGCAATGAGCCTGCATTTTATAAAGAACAATAGAACTTATTAATATGATTTATTTAGATAACAAGCATGGAAATGTAACAATATGTATGCAATATATGTGACCGATCACACCCCCACACTTATCTTTTGCTCGCCCTCGAGCAAAATATCAAAACTAATCTTAATCAATTATTAGACCACTTTCGCAGGTCACTCGATTGCACTGAGCATGTGCAACAAGCCGTTAAACCTCTAGGTTACCCCTAGAGGACGAGTTTTGTCTCGTGAGGGTTTTCAGTGGATTACACCCACAAAATCCATAAAGAAAGAGAAAAAAATTAGTATTTTCGAAAAGCATTTTGAAAAGAGAAAATATTTGAAGTATATTTGTGAGAGTTTAAGTAATCTATAAGTTATAGGAATATCAAATTTTTCATTCCTAAACTTAGTCTCCATTCAAAAACATGTCATCAATCAAAGTAAGGATTCAAATTGTCTTTCTCATCTAGTCTATTACTTTACCCTGAGTCATATGCACCATCGTGACTGTGAAGTTTGACTAAGGGTTCTTTAACATTAACTCTTATACCTTATTTATATTTATTTTTGGTGGTATTTATTCCTCAATTCCATTAGGCTTTCTAGTCTGCCCATGTAACGAGCCTTTAGTCAGTGACACCCAAACCGGACAGTTTTAGGGCACCAGGTGAGAAAACACCCCTAAGGACTTAAACACTCGAGCAGATAAGGCCACGAAACCAAGGTTTTTATTTATAAAATGTACCCCTTTTAGGCATGAATACTTATGCTTCATGAGGCATAGATACCCAGCTTAATCAGAGGATTTATATATTTTCAAACTTATCTAATTATCTTTTGCATAAATACCAAGGCTTGCTTAGGCCAAAGCACCTAGCTAATCAATAATTAGATTTTTTTTATATAGTTTTTTTTTTTTTTTTATATAAGGCATAAGAGTCTTTGTTTTTGAACCCTAAGTGTGTAAGTGTATAAAGTGTGCATATTTCATCAAGGTAAAGATCAAGACTAAATTACTTTCACAAATTTTCTTCCTAACCCTAAAAATCAAACAATTCATCTAATTTTGACCAAGTGTAAGAAATCCTAATTATGATTTTCCTATTCCTTAAAATTGACTTAATTTCTTACAAAAATATATCAAAATATTGTTCTTACCTTTCAAAAAGTTTTTTTTATAATATAGACAATTTTTTTTACATTTTTTTTACATTTTTTTTAGAAGTTATATTAGTCATGTTAGAACCCTCCCCCACACTTATCTCATGCATTGTCCCCAATGTATAAAAGAAATGTATACATGCATGAAATGAAATGTAAAAGAGGTGCATATATTATACAGAAATATGTACAACATTAAGTTTCTCCCACACCTAGATCTTTTTCGATCTTATCCCTCTAGCTCTCTTCCCATCATTCCAATGGGTCCTCTTTAAAGGGTATAGTGGGGAGGCCAATTATTTTATCATTTTAGCTCTCTTCCTCCCCAGTCTCACCTTCTTTAGGTGTTTCTTCCCCATATGACTACATTCATTATTTAAAAATTGATCCCCACCATACTTCTCAGTTGGAACTTCTTCATTATGAATGCCTAAGAATTCTAACTCAGTTCCATATATCTCCTCAAAGCTTAGGTCAACACTTTCCCCTGGAAATGTGTAATTAATCAAATGATCCCTAGTTGGTTCATCCAAACACATGAGTTCTTTTTCGAAGAGGTTTTCAAAGAGTATGTCAATCGGAGGTTCTTGAATTATATTCTCATGCGATACATTATTGGTTGGCTCATCGAAAGTGAAGATATTCAAATCAAATTTTCCCTTTTTAAAGGGTACTCTAACATTAGGATATCCGACATATGCCTTCTCATCAAGATAATCGCATTCATTCTTAAATAATTCATTAAGAAACAGCGGCTCATCTTCTATATCTTCACTCTCTTCATCACAATTATTTTCAACAAAGTTTACCTCAAATGTTTGATCTCTCATCTTACGAGATTGTTTTTCTAGATTTAAGACATTGACTTCTCTAGTCATGTCCCCAAAAGTTAACCTCATGGACCCATTCCTACAATTGATGATGGCATTGGCGGTAGCAAGGAATGGTCGCCCTAGGATAACAGGAGTTTGAGCCCTATGATTGGAGTTAGACACAGGTTGTGTCTCTAAAACTATGAAATCAACAGGGTAAATAAACTCCCCAACCCGGATAAAAACATCATTAATCTCCCCTTTTGGAACTTTTACTGAATGGTCAGCCAGTTGGATAGTGGCTCGAGTTGGACTAAATCGCCCAACCCGAGTTGTTGATAAACTGAGAATGGAAGCAAGTTGATACTTGCTCCCAAGTCAAGAAGTGCACGACTAATCTCGGCTTGTCCTATTGTGCAGGCAATGGTTGGACTACCTGGATCCTTGTACTTAACAGGGATCGGACCCGATAGTAGCTCACTAATGTTAGTGGCTACGAATTCCTTTTTAGGTACATTAGTCTTTCTCTTCTTGGTGCACATGTCCTTAAGAAACTTAGCATAAGATGGGACTTGTTGGATGGCATCAAGAAGTGACACATTTATCTTCACTTGATTAAAGATCTCAATTATCTTATCCATGTGTGGATTTTGCTTATTTTTCAGCCTATTGAAAATGGTGCTATAGGCTGGTGCACATGACTGGTTGACTTATCTTTTTCAGATTTATCAAATTTAGGAGGGGTGGGATTAGATAAGGTGGATGCTGAAGTGTGATTGTGCTGACTAGGATTAGGTGGTATTGACACTTGGTTATCAACTTTCTTTCCTGACCTCAATGTATGAACATCATTACATTGATTCAGTAATTGATCCTCAACTAAATGAGCTTGTTGTGAATTCCTAGGATTCATAATTGGTTGACTGGGCAAGGTACCCTTTTGCCTCTCATGTTGTGGGTTGGCTAACTGGCTCATTTGACCCTCTAGCCTCTGTATTGTTTGCATGAGGGAATCTTGGTTCTTCATGTACCTTTTCATGTTTCTCTCAAAATCAGTCATTCTCCTTTCGAGTTGAGGATTCTGGAAGGAAGATGGTGGAGCTTGGTTGGGAAAATTTTGTTGATAATTTGAAAAATTGTTGGGAGAATTGTGAGGGTGATTGGAAAAGTTGGGTTGATGATTGGAAGAATTATTGGAATGATGGAAGTGACTTGCATGGTTTGACCGTGGGTGGTCATTATTTTGTTGGCTCCATGAGAAATTTGGGTGATTTCTCCAGCCAGGATTGTACGTTGGAGCGTAAAGATCATTGTTCGGCCTTGAAAAGGCCGCATTCATCGGTTCAGGAAAGTGTTGGTGAGCTTGAAATACAGGACACTCCTTAAACACATGATTCATGGCCTGACAGTAAGTACAACCCGGAGTTAGAAATTAGTTTGGGCTGACTTGATTGACTAGACTTGGTTCCTTAGTTTCTAAAGCTTCCAGTCTTCTCGATAGGTTAGCTAACTTAGCCTCGTTAGCTATGGATGATTCAATCGAATGGAGACCTCCTTTTGAAGAGATAGAGTTTGGATTTCTAGAGCTTTCAGTAGTAGGTTCCCATTGGATGGTCTTTTCAGCTAGATTCTCATATAAATCCCATCCTTCATGCTCATCCTTCTGCAAGAATCCCCCTTGGCACATACTTTCTAAGAGGGTCTTGGTCGAGTAGTCTAAACCGTCATAAAGAATTTGGCATTGTCACCATTTCTCTATTCCATGATGAGGACATTGGACAAGAAGGTCTTTGAAGCGTTCAAAGTACCTCCAAAATGGTTCACTAGGTTCTTACTTGAACTGCATGATGTTTTTCCTAACGAGAGCGGTCTTGTAGATTGGATAGAATTTCTTCAAGAAGACCTTGATGAAACCATCCCAAGATGTGATAGAGCCGGCCGCTAAGCTGTAGAGCCATTTCTTGGCTAAGTCCTTAAGAGCAAATGGGACAAATCTCAACCTAATAGCATCATCTATAAGGTGTGGGATTTTCATCATTAAGCATACTTCCTCAAATTTTCTTATGAAGAAATAAGCATCTTCGGATTCTAAGCCATGGAACTTAGGGAGTGTATTGATGAACTGTGGCTTAAGCTCAAAGTTGTGTTCACCAACCGATGGAAGTTGGATGCAGGATGGAGGTGATGTTCTAATGGATAGAACGTATCCTGCAAAGATGTCGGTCGATCCATAACCGAATCTGGTCTTGTTTTGAACTTAGATAGTGATGTGTTTCTAGTTAACCTAGATGAATTAGGGTCTCTTGACCACACTTACATACACAAACACTATCACAAACAAGTTCACCAATAGTCAAGAAGAGAAAACAACCAAGCCTAGTCTAAGGTACCCTTGACCTAGACAACTCCTAACTTGTTGATTATCCACTGGAGGTATAATGTAGACTTTGACCACAAGCTAATCAGCCAGGTCAGGGCAAGATTGGTGGGAGGTTATCCGTCAAAGATGTTCCTTAATTAAGTAACCACCAACCATCGGGCTTTCGGCCCTTAATCCCCTTCCTAGACACCGATTTGGCAGGAGTCCCAACACCTTCCCCCTTAGGATAATCTCCTAGTGAGTTTGAGATGTCCCTAAGGCCAACATCAATCAGATTTTACTTAGGCTTAGGTTGTACGTGCTTGGAGATGGTTTGTGAGCTAAGGAAGGGTAATGACTTTCGCACCTTATCTTGACTTGGGTTTTGCCCTTAGAATTGATTTGTGCAAAGTGTGCAAGATATAGAAAAGTAGCATTCAAAAGCAAATATCACCCATGAATGTTTCCTAAACTATATGCTATGCATACATACCTTGTCTCCAGCTATCTTCAACAGTAATTATAAAATAAACGTAATTAGACAAATGCCTAAAATGCAAGTCTAAACGTTTTTTAAGCAATTTACAGTCACTCAAATTACTGTTGGATTAAAACAGGGATGGTGGATAGCAGATATAGCAAGAATATAACGTACAAAAACTTAATTTTTTGCGAGCAATATGTCCTGCAAAAAAGAGTTTTAGTAGTCTAATGAAATTTTCAACTTTTGCAATGCAATTTCTTGAAATTCTGTTTCCTACTTTCGAGAGTAGGGGCACAGAATTTGCAAGTCTTCTCTTGCAAAGCTTGAATGCTAGATCTGAATCTTCAAGTCCCTAAAACAACACACTAAACTTGTTAAAAAATAAATACACCGTTCCCTCCCCGGCAACGACGCCAAAAATTGATTGTAAAAATCAAAGAGTTAAGAGTTTACCGTGTAGCTTCGAGCTAACGGGTCGTGTCCACGAGGAGGAATGCGATGAAAGCTTTTCAGTATTTTGTTTAGTAATAAAAGAATTCTGCTCGTTTTCTAGTTGAAAAGAAGAATGGAGAGAAGGGAAATGAATAAAAGAGAAATTGCAACTTTGGAGAAGGCTTTGGAGAAGGTGATTTTAAAAACTTTGAAAATTGTTTGGTTGTTTTAAATATAAGAAGGAGAAATTCTGGGCTCACTATCTCACTACTCAACCGTTTATTCTTCTATTGAAATCCTTAGTGCCTCAACTTGATCATAGGCAAAACTTAAGGTTGACTTTAAAAAGTTTGAAGTAAAGCATATAAGATGGTTGAAAAAGTGAACTCTTTTCTTTAAGAAAACGTTTTGAATTTAATGTTAAATCATCAAGCGCGAAGAAGCAAGTATGGATAAAAACAGTTCAAGAAATGTTCTTAAAGAAGTAGGAGTTTAAAAATCCAAACCCATCCTCATGTGTCTTAAATAACACTTTCAAGAAGAAAGGCTTTAAGTTAGGCATGCAAATGATTCATTGGGTCTTTTTCATTAAAATCAGAAGAGAAGAAGAATTGGAGAGAGGTACAATAGTGAGCCCAGAAAATCGATTTAGCTACTCATGGAAAACAAAGAACAATGCAAATACTTAAAGTAGAACATACCGTAAAATGAGTAGAAGAAAATGTAGCTAGACTCTTGTATTGATGTCACTTCAATCTTCAAGTTACAAGCACTCAGTTCCTCTCTCTCACAAGTATTTGTACTGAACTACAAATTGCAAAACAAAATACAACTTTTACACTATCTAACAAAGAGCCTAAATCCTTAAAGAATAAACCAAAATTTTAATCCTAGTCTTCGCCCCATTTTCAGTACAAAACCCTAGCTTTTATAGGCAAAACCTCAGAGGGAAGGGAGTGAGGAGATAAGGGGAGCAAACGCTCCCCTTATCTCCACCAACAATCCACGGATCCGCGGCCTGGGCCGCGAATCCGCGGCCTGGATGTGGCCAATTGGCCACATCTAGGTGGAGGATTGGTTGGCGTGAATTAGGACTCCCTTTTGTCTTGCTGGTTTCACTGTTGCAACTCTCAGATTTGACGAAACGATCTTTGATTTGTTGGCTTCAACCGCTTGATTCAGGAAGATTCATTTCAACCAGTTTTCAACCTCTCTGATATGCCAAGATTTGCCCTGATTCCCTGATTTCGAATTTATTCTGAATTAAATGGGCTTTTGGGCTCGTTTCTCTGGCCTATTTTTTAGCAATGGGCCTGCATTTTATAAAGAACAATAGGACTTATTAATATGATTTATTTAGATAACAAGCATGGAAATGTGACAATATGTATGCAATATATGTGACCGATCAAAGTGCGAGCTCTTGAATCATCACATGTTAGATCCAAAACTGGCTTTGAATCCTTTGTTGAAGCTAAACACCTATTAAGATCTTGATCAATATCTGAAACTATATAAACACATGATCATTAGTAACTTAACTTCATAAGTTAGTCATCATCAAAACTAAGGTGAAGGGCCTTTGGGCCAACACTCTGGTATTTGTTTGTATTCCCAAATACAGCTTTGATGCACTGATCTTATATATCATCTGGTAGTCGCTCAAACTCAGTTCCTTAGCTCTGGATTTGAAGGGTAGCTTGAGTAATGATGTGTGTGATTTATATACATGTTTTACATCTCTTTTATGCCTATTATTTGTCATATTTAATACTGCATAGGAATTTTTTTAGTTTTATTTTGCAGATTTTAGGTTAAGAGCAAATTAGGAGAAAAAGAGCGAAAATTGATAAATTGGCGATATCAAATGAACAAGAGAAATGCAGAACCAGAGATCTAAAGCAGAGATGGGACATCTCAACAAAGCCTTCACGTAAAATCAGAAATTTCACAAAAATCTGCGACTAAAAAGGACCAAGAGTCGGCCACCCTTCCGTAGATTTCGACCAAGAAGCCGTGAACCAGTCAACGGGAATGTCAACTCAAAGGTCAACAAGAGTTAAAAGTGGAGTGCCAATATAGCAAGAAATTCAACCAGCCAGCCAAATTTTTGGCCAGCTGGCTGAACTTTGGCGGTGCTTATGGATAAAATATTCCCTAAAATTCATGAAAATTAAGAAATCTAGGTTTTTATATTCGATTAGAATTTTACTGCTCTCTGTTCTATATAAACGCTGCCAAGCCTCTTGTAAATATACAATTCTTATTCTCTCTTTTATTTTGAGTGAAAATTAATAAAATTCTGTTGCTAGCCATTAAATCTTAGAGTACTTTCAGCAGAAATTTCATCAATGTTTCATCTTTATTGGTGCTTTTTTACCTTTCTTTTAGTTTTTTTTTAATTTATTCTATTTCATGATCTCTTTCAATATTATAATGTGTTCTATTTTTTTAGTTATAAACTAATTTTTCATAACTAGGGGCATGATGTGGGGATTGTAATGATGATATAAAATTATGTATTGCGCAAATTCTCCTATGTGTTTTATAAAGTATAAATATTTTATATGCTAAGTTGTTAAATCTTTTGCTTTATGTTATAATTGGTGTACACAATTAATCAGAAGGCAAGGTTAGAGTCCGAGAGGAGATAACTTAGCAAAAGCTTCTAGGATTAACAAGCATAATTCAAAACGTTGAGACATAAGAGTTGTGCAGCCAAATAAGAACATCCATCATACTTAATGCATCTTCTGATTAGCAATCTACTAGATCGAGAGATTGTGGATTCTAAATTTAGAAGATAGAAGTGGTATTTGATTGCACACATTTATTGCATTATTCTTTATTACATTCCACATTTGTCATGTAATAAATCTGCTAAATTTCTTATCTTAAATGTCTATTTTGCAGAAGATAATCATGGGGAGAAAGAGAAAAAATCAAATAAAAATCAGTTAAATTCAGATTTAACTAGATCTATTATGTTAGAGGAGGATGATCCAAAATCCAGTTGGTTAAATTCAGTTTTTGGTGAATCAGGTGGTTAAAACTAAAGATCAACTGAGTATAACGTCAAATACAGAGTCCAAATCTAAAGGGATAAATGGATAGAGAGAATATCAACGTATGAGTTGAAGCAATTCTGACTGGATATATTTTAGTATTTGAATCATAACTTTCGTTATCAGAACTCAAATCTGATGATTCAAGATGATCCAGAAAGAGGACTTAAAGGGTTCAACTCTTAAGTTGATCATTATTTCTAATTCTATTATTTGATAAGTGATATTTAGCAATCAATATGGCAATAAGCTGCAGATCAGAACTGAATATCAACATCAAATCAAGTTTGGAGATAAGGGAAGGATTCAAATTCAGAAATAGTCAGCTTCCCTTATCTTCATACTCCTCTACCCTCTACATTTCTCCTATAAATACCTGCAATCTCAAAGGCAAAAGAAGAAGGACCAAGCAGAGAATAGAACTTAGGCTAATTTATAGTTTGTAACTTAGGTTTTTAGTTTTCTTTTATGTAAATTTTGTTTTATTTATGTAACTAAGAGGAGAAGAGACTTTCATGGAGGAATGAGAGCAAGCTTGTACTAAAGGTGACACCGTGTAAGTGATCTTTTCTTTCATTGTTATTTAAATCGAATCGAGGTTTCCTTTTCGGTTTCCTTTTCTTTTCTATTCTTGTTTTTGTTCGCTTCCCTCTTCTGTGTTTGTGGATCCAAATGAAACCAATAGCCTCGAAGTTGTCTTGTCCTTGCAAGTGTCGTTGATGGCTTATGGTGATGGATATCCATTTCTATGGTAGTATAGCTCGCCCCTTCATTTTATAGTGTAAATCGGGAATGGGGAAGATCTCATCTGCCATGCTTCGCTCGCCTTCAAGTAAAGGTACATCGTCGATACGGGTAAAAGGTATGCAGGTGCTGAAGAGGTAAGTATTTTTTTAGGTTTTAGTTTTTCTTTCTTTTCTTGTAACTGTTAGTGTAGATCACCAACACCATAATCACCTAAATCTCTTTCACTCTTTTTCAATTTCTTTGTACATATCACTTCTATTTTCTCCACCTTCTCATTCTACCACTTTCTTCCTACCTTGACTTTAACTCCATTTTTCTCTTTTCTTTTTAAGAACTAAAAGAAGAATTTTAACCATTAATTGTAGCATAAAAGAGAACTTACTAAAAAGCTTCCATCGCTAGTCCCTCCTTGTGGATCACGACCCACATAGCTACTTGCTATAGAGGTAGAATTGAGCACCTTGTAGTACTATTTTAAAAGTTCTGAAATTCTGTATTTTTTGTGCAAGTCCAACCTCAATCAAATTTTGGCGCCGTTGCTGGGAGGGACGGTAAGTTATTCTCTTTTTAGATTTAGATTTTTGGTTAACTTTCTTCTTAGTTTTTGGTGTACAGATTTAACAACAAGGAATTTTTACTACAGTGGACATATAAGTGTGGACTCTGCTCAAGAAAGCAGAGTCCAGAAGTCCTCAGATTTGCTACATTCTTGTGGCAATCTGAGTGAACCAATAACCTGTATTTTCTACAGGTTGGCTGAATTGCATAGTTTAATATCTATAGCATTTATTTCCTAGTTTGACTCACTGTATATACATTTCTAACACGACAGTAAAAAATTGATTGTAAATGCTAAAAATGATTTAGACTTTGCATCTAGGCACGTGTCTATTTCATTACATTTTCTATTTACTGTTGAAGAGTGTTGGAGTCAAGGTATGTGTGCATAACATTTAGTATAAGGTTCATTCTTGTATGAAATATTGCTTGAGTGTTACTTTTTCTATATACTTGTACACTACACTAAATTGATTTAAGGGCTTGTCCTATAAATAAGATAAGGTGGGGAAGTCATTACCCTCCCTTACCCCACAAAAAATCTCCTCACTCACTAACCTAAGCCTAATTAAAACTGAGTAGACGTTGGCCCTAGGGACATTTCGGACTCAAATAGGAGACTGGCCTAAGAGGGAAGTTGATTTGAATCTGACTCTTACCAAATCAGTGACTAAGGTTGGGGATTGAGGGGCGAAACCCCGAAGGCTGGTGGTTTGGCTTAATTACGCCCGTCGCTTCTGCGCGGATACCTCCCACCAATCTTCCCCCTATCTGGCCGATTAACTTGTGGTCAGATTCGGCAATATACCCCCCGTGGACAGTCAACCATTTAGGAGTCGTCTAGGTCTAAGGTTAGGTTAGATTTTTTTTTCTTTTTATTTGTTTGCTTATTTGTTTGTTTTTTGTTTGTATTTTATATTTCCTGTGTGATATGGCTTATAACAATAATTTTTCCAATTTTAATGGTAATCCATATTACACCCTGACCTCTTTTTCGGATATTACCAACCCGGCATATCATAACTTTAACCAACCTAGTGTGCCGGATTGGTCTTATCCGAATCAATATAACCCATCCCCCCAATCTTATGACCATAATTTCTAAAATAATTTCAACTCTTCACAGAGTCAATGGGGATTCACCTCCCCCGAGTCCAATTTTCAACCACCTTGTCCTCCTTATCCACCTTATCCATAATATTTTCAAGATTCATACTCAGTTTCACTAGTTCAAAACAGAAAATCATCAATCTTGGAAATGAGTATGCGTGAGTCCAAGCAACAATCACAAAATCTGATGGACTCATAATTTCACCACAAATTCCAAAACAACACTTCATCTTTTCTAGTCCAATCACAACAAAACGATGAACCAATCAACTATGAAAAGATGCTTGAAGCCATGGCTCAGGCTCAAATCGCTCGTAATCATGACATAGATATGATGGTCCAAACTCTCCGTTCTCGCCGTTTGACCTTTTCTGATGTCTCTAACCATCCTGTTAGAGCCGAAAAATCATGTTATTTTGGAAAACAAGATTTCATTTCAGCACAACCATTTGAACTTGTCCAAACTCCAAA
The DNA here is from genome assembly GCA_038442645.1 of Agave tequilana. NCBI lineage: Eukaryota > Viridiplantae > Streptophyta > Magnoliopsida > Asparagales > Asparagaceae > Agave > Agave tequilana. The sequence continues at coordinate 192,545 of JAVJIF010008393.1, forward strand.
TTTTGAAAATGACATCGATAGTTTGGTAAGTTATTCCTTTCCTGAAATTGAACTTGAGAATGAATATGATCCTGAACCTCAACTTGGTGATTCAATTCTACTTCCTGATTCCATAATGACTCCGGTGTTTTTACCTGATTTCAATCTTTTTCCCGAGTTAACATTGGATCCTGTGCCAATTCATCATGAAATTGAATCGCCAATCTTTTATGATCATCATATTGAACTTGACCAATTTCTTACTTTTGAAAGTCCCATTGACAAATTGGCAAGTTCTCATTTTTATGAAATTGAACTCAATGAGAAATGTGACCTAGATTCTCAAATTTGTAATCCAGTTCAAATTCCCAAATCAATATTGACTCCTGTCTTATTACCCGACTTGAGCAATATTTTAGAGTCAGTTTTGATTCCCACACCTGTCATTCTTGAACTTGAATCACCAATATTAAGTCACATTTCATTATGGGGAAATGAATGTGGACTTGAGTTTCAACTTCTTGATTTGGACCCGCTTCCTGAATCAATCTCGACTCCTGGACCTTTACTTTACTTAAGTCACTTTCCTCAGTCGGTATTAGTTCCCATACTTCCTAAGTCCAAGTCAATCATTACATCTTTTCACACTCCATTTTGGGACAAGGGTGTTGAAAAAATTGACTCCGAAATTATTTGTGAAATTTGAAAATTAGATGGGGTAAAATTCTTAATAAAAATCATTCATATATCCATCATTTTAGTAGGTTATATTAGAGAGGTTTCTGGTGGGTTCCTCCGAACTTCACGAAAATTCGATGGGCCGCATTTCGTGGACCAATCAGACCACCACCGGAACCACCACCTTAAGATAATATTTTCCTTCCCTTTCTTCTTTTTCATGCATCTATGCATTAATTTATACATTGAGGACAATGCATGAGATAGGTGTGGGGGAGGGTCTAACATAACTTAGGTTTTTCTTTTTATTTAATAAAAATTAAAATTTTCTTTACTTTTAAAAACTTTTTGAAAATAGAAATAATATTTTGACATATTTTTGTAAGAAATTAAGTCAATTTTAAGGAATAGGATAATCATAATTAGGATTTCTTATACTTGGTCAAAATAAAATTATTTTTTTGATTTTTAGGGTTAGGAAGATAATTTGTCAAAGTAATTTAGTCTTGATCTTTGTCTTGATGAAATATGCGCACTTTATACACTTACACACTTAGAGTTCAAAAAAAAGATTCTTATGCCTTATTAAATATGTGTGTGTGTGTGTGTGTGTGTGTGTATCTATGAAAAATAAACAAATCTAATTATTGATTAGCTTGGTGCTTTGGCCTAAGCAAGCCTTGGTATTTATGCAAAAGATGATTAGATAAGTTTGAAAAAAAAGAAATATATATATCTATAAAAATCCTCTGATTAAGCTGGGTATTTGTGCCTCATAAAACATAAGTATTTATGCCTAAAAGTGGTTCATATAATAAAATCCTTAGTTTTGTGACCTTATTTACTCGAGTTCTTAAGTCCTTGGGGTGTTTTCTCACCCGGTGCCCTAAGACCGTTTGGTTTGGGAGTCATCGATTAAAGGCTCGTTACATGGACAGATTAGAAAGCCTAATAGAACTAAGGAATAATACCACCAAAATAAAATAAATATATATATAAATAAATAAATAAGGCATAAGAGTTAGAGTTAAAGAACCTTTAATCAAAACTTCACGGTCACGAAGGTGCATATGACTTATGGTAAAGTAATAGACTAGATGAGAAGCACAATTTGACTCCTTACTTTGATTGATTACAAATTTTTGAATAGAGACTAAGTTTAGGAATGAAAAATTCAGTTTTCCTATAACTTATAGATTACTTAAATCTTACAATAATATTTCAAATATTTTTCTTTCAAAATTTTTTTTCAAAAATTATGGATTTTGTGGGTGCAATCCACTGAAAACCCTCACGAGACAAACTCGTCCTCTAGGAGTAACTTACAGGTTTAACGGCTTGTTGCACAAGCTCAGTGCAATCAAGTGACCTGCGAAAGTGGTCTAATAATCTTTGATTTAGTTTTGTTGTTTTGCTCGAAGACGAGCAAAAGATAGGTGTGGGGTGTGATTGCACACATTTATTGCATTATTCTTGATTACATTCCACATTTATCATGTAATAAATCTGCTAAATTCCTTGTCTTAAATGTCTAGTTTGCTAAAGATAATCATGGGAGAAAGAGAATAAAATCAAATAAATATCAGTTAAATTCAGATTTAACTAGATCTATTTGGTTAAAGGAGAATGATCCCAAATCCAGTTGGTTAAATTCAGTTTTTGGTGAATCAGGTGATTAAAGCTAAAGATCAACCGAGGATAACGTCAAATACAGAGTCCAAATCTAAAGGGATAAATGGAAAGAGAGAAGATCAACGGATGAGATGAAGCAATTCTGACTCAGATTCTAGCTGGATACATTTTAGTATTTGAATCATAACTTTTGCTACCAGAACTAAATTCTGATGATTCAAGATGATTCACAAAAAGGACTTAAAGCGCTACAACTCATAAGTTGATCATTATTTCTAATTCTGTCATTTGATAAGTGATATTTAGCAATTAATACGGCAATAAGCTGTAGATCAGAACTGAATATCAACATCAAATCAAGTTTAGAGATAAGGGAAGGATTCAAATTCAAAATAGCCAGCTTCCCTTATATTCATACTCCTCTACCCTCTGTATTTCTCCTATAAATACCTGCAATCTCAAAGACAAAAGGAGAAGGACCAAGCAGAGAGTAGAACTTAGGCTAATTTATAGTTTGTAACTTAGGTTTTTAGTTTTCTTTTATGTAATTTTTATTTTATTTATGTAACTGAGAGGAGTGGAGACTTTCATGGTGGAATGAGAGCAAGCTTATACTGAAGGTGACACCGTGTAAGTGATCTTTTCTTCCATTGTTATTTAAATCGAATCGAGATTTCCTTTTCTTTTCTATTCTTGTTTTTGTTCGCTTCCCTCTTCTGTATTTGTGGATCCAAATGAAACCGATAGCCTCGAAGTTGCCTTGTCCTTGCAAGTGCCGTTGATGGTTTATGGTGATAGATATCCATTTCTATGGTAGTATAGCTCGCCCCTTTATTTTATAGTGTAAATCGGGAATGGGAAAGATCTCATCTGCCATGCTTCGCTCGCCTTCAAGTAAAGGTACATCGTCGATACGGGTAAAAGGTATGCAGGTGCCGAAGAGGTAAGTATATTTTTTAGGTTTTAGTTTTTCTTTCTTTTCTTGTAACTGTTAGTGTAGATCACCAACACCATAATCACCTAAATCTCTTTCACTCTTTTTCAATTTTTTTGTACATATCACTTCTATTTTCTCCACCTTCTCATTCTACCACTTTCTTCCTGACTTGACTTTAACTCCATTTTTCTCTTTTCTTTTTAAGAACTAAAAGAAGAATTTTAACCATTAATTGTAGCATAAAAGAGAACTTACTAAAAAGCTTCCATCGCTAGTCCCTCCTTGTGGATCAAGACCCGCATAGCTACTTGCTATAGCGGTAGAATTGAGCACCTTAGACTACTGTTTTAAAAGTTCTGAAATTCTGTATTTTTTTGTGCAGGTCCAACCTCAATCAGTATTGTTCGAGAGAAAGTACTAATTAGGATAAGGAGTTTCGATTGTTCGCATGAATAGGATGAATTAGCACAAGCATAATATTTTATCTGATTATAATTACCGAAATTATTACCTTAGTTCTTTTCATAACTAAAATAAACCTTTTTAGTAATAGTTTAGTTACAACATCTTCCAACTAAATTGATTATTTAAAAAGAACTAGGAAAGATTAAGTTGGTACTTGAACAACAATCCTCGTGGGAATGATACTCTACTCACTATTATATTACTTGAAAACTATTGGTACACTTGTCATTCGAATCCGCACATCAAGTTTTTGGTACCGTTGTCGGGAATTGTATAATTTTCAATATCAATAATATCGATTATTGTTCCACTTTGAATTTTGTCTGCAGATCTAACATAAAAATCTTTTCTCTGCAGGTTACATGGAGTTCAACCTCAACAGAACACAGAGTTTAGCCAGGCAGTCAAAAATTCAGCCAGGTAGCCAAACTCTTGTTTAAAACGAGGTCTATTGAGTACAATAACTATCAATGGTCCTCACAAAGATTTGAGCCAATGCAAGCATGTTCGTGGTGTGGAGAAAATCATGATCCTATGGTTTGTCCATATTTTCTCAACACCTACATCTACAATTCTGCTCGAGAAAATCACCAAAATTTTTTATGGAGCGATGACCATCATGTTATCGAGCCGCAATATTTTGTACACGAGAAGAAGTCCAGTTTGGAAGAAACTATGAAAAGCTTAAATAGAACTTTTGAAAGTTTTATAGAGTTTTCATGTTCCTTGCAAAGTAATTTCAAGTTAGATCATGAAGGAAGGGTAAAAGAGGAAATCATCTCGGGGCAACCACAAGAATTTTTCAAAGAGACCGAAGCACACGAGGATGAAGAATCAAACATCAAGGAGGATTTCGAGTGGTTCTCTAATGATGAGAAGTCTATCTCTCAGTACAGAAGATACAAGAATAGAGACCACAGAACAAGAAAATGAAGACATAATATCTTGCTAGAAAATTTTCACCAGCAGTAGAGAGAGTTTGTCGGCTACGCAGCTGAACTTTTAGTTGGACAGCCATCTTCCTATTAAATCAGAGCTTCTGTTTGTTCCAGAACTTCCTCCAGATCTCCAAGCAAGCAGTGAAGAACCTGAAGTGAAAAAAGTTACACTCAAGACTAGAGTTTCTTTTGAAAGAAAGAAACTTGACTTGAGTATTTATACTTTTGATGAGACATTGATTGAGCAATCTTTTGAAGAGACTTTACTTGATGCATCACCAAGTTTTTACAATTTTAAGTATTTGTCGAAATATATTGGATGTGTCTCTTTGCAGGTTAAAAATGCTTTATCTCATTATGCTGCTGATGATGAGATAATCCATGGCATGAAAAGTTTAAAGAGGACAAATCAAAAGAAACATTGATCAAAATTGAGGAAAGCAAAAAAGCAAAGTGGATAGACTTAATGACAAGTTGACAAAGAGATTGAGCACATCTAAATCTTCTCTGAAGAGAACGCATTGGGAAAGTGAAAAGCGTTCTCGTGGACGGAATCGATGAATAGAGGTAAGGAGATTAATTTATTATAAATATGAATACTACCTTTTTTACCCTAGCCCAAAATCTGAGTTTCAAATTAGAAATAGAACTATAAGATGAACCAATTTGATGAAATAAAGTTACTAAAAAAAATTGAGGATCAAAAGAGTAAAAAGTATGGCTGGGTAGCTAAATTTACGGTTACGTAGCTGAACAATTTCAGAATTACGGTTCAAATTTTTTCCAGATAAGTATTTCTCCAATGGGTTATTTATGAACATGACTATTTTCTACAAATTGATATACATGATTTTTTTATTATTTTTAACATGTTTCAATTAGCATACGTTAATTTTTAGGAGTGATATTTATTTGCTATTTTACAAGTGATATGGATTCATTTTGTACTACATAAGGACATGTTAAGGTTTAGGTACGGGGGAGGAGTCTAGCATTTTTTTTTTTTTTTTTACTTTTTCTTTATTTTTAGTTTAGAATTTTTTTATTTCTTTTCTTTTTAGGATTTTTCTAGATTTTTCTTTTTCTTTTACTAACTAAAAATTTTTAAATTCAGTATGTTGGCCTAGTTGTAAAACTTGAATTGGATAAGGAATATCAATTTGACGAAATTTTAAAGTCTTTGAGCAGAAATGAAAATTTTTAAAATATTATTGCCATCTAAAATTTATCCATGTGAATATACATCTTATCTATACTTACACATTGGTTTAAGCTTGGCATAATGAGGATTGCTTAATGCTTAAAAATTAAAAATAACAATAATAAGAACCTTAACTATTGATTAGCTAGATGCTTTGGCCTCATGAAGCCTTTGTATTTACGCAACAGATATTTAGGTAAGTTAAAAAAATATATATTAACAAGTCTAATGATCAATTAGTTAGGTAACTTGGCCTCAAGAAGCCTTGATATTTACACGAAAGTGAATTAGAATAGTTATATATATTAAAAAAAAGAAAATGCTTAAAGAGCAATGAAGTGGCAATACTTCGAAACTTCTATATAAAAAAAATTTAAGTATGTAAGTTTGAATCAAAATCTCAAGTTAAGAGCTATACACATTCAGGAAGATGCATAGGATCAGAAACATAGGAAGGATGGTGATATAGGCTAATATTTGAAATTATCTACAAAGTAAATGATAGAATTCTTGATAAGAGATTGAACTTGATAATGAGAGTTTATGGTAACTAGAGAACTTATACATTAGTGATGCTTACCACTCCAAAAATATTTTGTCTTTATTTATTTTTTATATTTTCTTTATTTTTGGTTATCCTTTTTATCTCAATCTCTTCTTATCTTTTAAATTCTTTCACCGAATTTTTCGGGTGTAATTCAGTAAAAACCCTCACGAGACAACACTTGTCCACTAGGATAACTTAGGGGTTTAATGGCTTATTGCACATGCTAAGTGCAATCATGAGTCCTACGAAAGTGGATTAGGATTTTATTTTTAGGATTTTTAGTTTTTCTTTTTTTCTTTTTAGATTAGGATTTTGCTCGAAGACTAGCAAAAAGTAGGTATGGGGCGTGATGTGTGTGATATATATACATGTTTTACATCACTTTTTATACCTATTATTTGTCATATTTAATGCTGCATGGGTATTTTGTTAGTATTATTCGCAAATTTTATGTCAGAGCAAATTAGAAGAAAAAGAGCGAAAATTGGCAAATTGGCGATATTAAATGAAAAAAGAAATACAGAACCAGAAATTTAAAGTAGAGATGGACATCTCAACAGAGCCTTCATGCAAAATCATAAATTCCATAAAATTTTGGGACTAAAAAGGACCATGAGTTCGGCCACCCAGCCGTAAATTTCGGCCAAGCAGCCGTGGACCAGTCAACGGGAATGCCAACTCAGAAGTCAACACGAGTCAAAAAGCGGGGCGCCAATACAAGCAGGAAGTTCAGCCAACCAGTCGAATTTACAGCCAGCTGGCCAAACTTTGGCAGTGCTTATGGAAAAAATTTCCCAGAAATTCATGAAAATTAAGAAATCTAGGTTTTTATATTTGACCAGAGTTTTACTGCTCTTTGTTCTATATAAACACTGCCAAACCTCTTGTAAAATATATATTTTTATTCTCTCTTTTATCTTAGGCGAAAATCAATAAAATTCTACTGTTACCCATTAAATCTCAAAGTACTTTCAGCAGGAATTTCGTCAAGGCTTTATCTTTATTGGTGTTCTCTTACCTTTCTTTTAATTTATGCTATTCCATGATCTCTTTCAATATTATAATATGTTCTATTTTTTTAGTTATGAACTAATTTTTCATAACTAAGGGCATGATGTAGGTATTGTAATGATGATATAAGATTATGTTTTGTGCAAATTCTCCTATGTGTTTTATAAAGTTTAAATTTTTTATATGCTAAGTTGTTATATCTTGTGCTTTATGTTATAATTGGTGCGCACAATTAATCAGAAGGCTAGGTTAGAGTCCGAGAGGAGATAACTTAGCAAAAACTTTTAGAATTAACATTCATAACTCGAAACATTGAGACGTAAGAGTTATGCAGTCAAATAGAAATATCCATCATACTTAATGCATCTTCTGATTAGCAATCTACTAGATCAAGAGATTGTGAATTTTAGATTTAGAAGATAAAAGTGGTATTGTTCGAGATAAAGTACTGATTAGGATAAGGAATTCCGATTGTCAGCATGAATAGGATGAATTAGTACAAGTATATATTTTAATTATTTATAATAGCGAAATTATTACCCTAGTTCTTTTCATAATTAAAATAAATATTTTTAGTAATAGTTTAGTTACAACATCTTCCAACTAAATTGATTATTCGAATAGAACTAGGAAAGATTAAGTTGGTACTTGAACAACAATTCTCGTGGGAACGATACTCTACTCACTATTATATTATTTAAAAATGATTGGTATACTTACCATTGAAATCCGCACAGCAAGTAACCTTTGGGCAAAAGCAACCTATAATAGAAAACCAATATCATAATGTGCCAAATGTAATTGATTAATTTTTTAAGCACAAGTATAATTATGATATAAAATACTGGCTGTGATTATTTGTGCTTATGCTTCTCTCTCTGCATCTTTCTCTACATTCTCCTTCCCCTTCCTTTGTTTCGTTTAAGGCATATAAGCTTCTTTAGCCACCTTATTAATAGTTACCGATTGCCTGCCTTTTTTACCTATTTATATAAAAAATAATAACCTCTAGTATCCCATTTCATTTTAAAATTTTTAAATCATGATAGCTGAAAAGTAGATAAAAAATCAATGTAGTTTCTCACCATGTAATACTCTAGGTTCGCCATGGATATAGATCCCAAGGAATGATCTAGCTAATTCTTTGATCGATTTTCTTGAGAAATCTTTGACTTTTTCTACAACCATTCAAATATTGTGTAAGTAGTATTTATAACATATTAATTTATTTACCACATGATAAATTACCTTGAAATGGTCAGTGTTCCAGTATGTCATCAAAGCTGCAAAATGAAGTGTGTCCACTCTAGTGGGAAGATAATAGAACCAGTCTAAATTATTGTCATAAGGCTCGAAATGTTGTGATCTTAATTCATGCCTCCATTGACCTAATACCTTACATATTTCCAAGCATTGGAACAATCATCCATATAATAAAGTAAAGCTGCATATATACAGTACATGTCCGAAAAATAAAGTAACCGAATAAATAACAATACAAAAATTCTTAAATAGCATAAAGACAACATTAAAATGTGATGTATCATAGCATGATTAGGTTTTAACTTTTTAATTAATATTTATTTAAAGATGTTAAGTCATATAATAGACAAATAACCATCCAAACATCTTCCATAAATAAATTAAAATTTGTAACTAAGATAATTTGTTTTTACAGCAATATGACAAGTAGAAATATTTTTTGATTAAGAAAAATCACACTTGAAATTTAGAAAGAGCAAAAAAAGCACTCTAATCATAAAAAATTCAGAATAAAAATAGATCATACCTTGAGAGAAGAAGAAATGCACTCGCAGAATATGTTATAACAATATCAGACAGTCGCCTGAGACAAATAGTTCATCTGTCATCACATAAAATCTATTAAAATAAAATATTAAAAAATAAAAATACTAATGAAACTATTAAACCCTAAATATTTCATCATAGTAAACACTAATTTATCACACTCGAAAAAAATTGTAAACCCTAAAATTATGAACCAAAACAACTACACGAAGATACTCACAAAATCATAAAATCTTAAATTGGCAAAAGAAAATATGTTTCAACCAGAAAGTTTACTGTTAGTCTCAAAAACATGCATGACATGTCCATATCCTAGGAATGATTTATTTAGGTGAACATAATTTCATTCCTCTTTCTTCGTGATGCTTGTTATAAATTTTGTTTCATCATAACAAAGCATTGCCGAATAAATTAGGATACACACAAACAACATTTAGGCATATTGAAACTAATGATCATACTAGAAACGTCAGGTACAACAAGGAACATCATTAGAGTGAAAATCACCTAGAGGGGGGGTGAATAGTTGATAATGCTAATCAATGCACAATTTAAAAATATGATGCAACAATCTCCCAAAACAAGACTAAGAGCCGAATGCCCCGTGAAGGGTTCAGAACTCCTTCCTCCTGATTCCTCGTAAATAAGAGTTGGAGGTGCGCAATGCAACCTTGTTGTATGGGACAATGATTGACAAGATGAATGGCAACAAGTGAATGTAGCAATGACAAATAAAAGCAAGCAACAATAGCAATGAAAGTAGTGCAAGAACACGGAAAGTAAACCAAACGCAAACACCAAGATTTGTTATCGAGGTTCGAGCACCTAGCTCTACTTCCCCGCCTTCCCCAGAAGGATTCCAACCACTTCCACTATCACAAAGATGTCACAAATACACCGGAGTACCCAACTCCACAATCTCAAGTACAAGTTTTCTCTTGGTAGTCAAAAGACCACAAACTTTCTCTTTCAAAATTCTCTTCCCTTACAAAGGTCCTTAGAGAATAATGAGTAGGAATGAAGCTCTTGTGTGTAAAGAGAAAAGAAAATGAAATAAGAGAATTCTTGAAAACACTTCAGAAAATGAGAGAGAATTTCAGCACAAAACCCAATAAACCAAGCTCTTTTGAATGCCTTAAACTTTTGATTTTTCTTGTAAAAATTAGGAGAACCAATCTCTCCCCAAACACCCCTATTTATAGGAGAGGGCTAGGGTTAGAAGATAAAATATTTTTAAGGCTAATCAGAATGTATTAAACCCAAAACAAGTCATTTAAACTCACTTAAGTGAGAAAAGACAAAAATAAACAGCTCAGAAAACTAGCCGTTTACTGTTCAAACGGCTCTGTCGGTCGACCGGTCGGTCGACCGCAAGTTCAAATATATGACCGTTGCAGGCCAGCGGTCGACCGCCCGGTCGACCCATTTTAACCGAGAGCAGACTGAGCTGCAGTCGGTCGACTGCACGGTCGACCGGCAGACATGCACACGGATACGTGCACCTGCCAGTTCCACGGTCGACTGGGACGGTCGACCGGTCAAACCTGACATAGAATCAGTCGACCGGTCGGTCGACCGAAATAGGTTAGAAATCAGGTTTTGGAAAGAATATGAAGGAGATTTTGATTTTGACAAAAATACTTTTGAACATAGATTAGTATAAAACATAAATATATATCTGTAGGCAAAATCTTGTAAACAAAATGTTTTTGTATAAAATATTAGAAAACGTTTTGGAATAAACTTGTGCGCAAAAACGTGTGTGATAGAGCTTCAAACCTATCCACTATTCTTTAACAAACTATAAAACTAAAATACAATGATTAAATACTTTTTGAGTAATCTTCAAATCTTTGAGCCATCCAATGCCTTGCTAGTGCCTTCTCTTCTATGATCCTTTCCTTGATTGTGCAATTTGCCTTCCTTGCTATGTGAAACTTAGAAGTTCTTGCAAAAGCTAAGCCAATGGTCTCCAAACATGGTACAAAACCTGAAACTTATCTTGAATAAATTCATTAGTACCAAATAGCTCTTATTTGGTTTGTCATCATCAAAACACAAAACAAGAGAGTGTAACCTCTTGGGCCAACAATCTCCCCCTTTTGATGATGACAAAACAAATAGGTTATGGACAAAAATATGGGGAGGAGAAGACTCCCCCTCAAATTATGCTATATGAAAAACACAATAATTATTAAAAACACAAAAACATACTCTTGATGCCAATTGAAACCAAATTGAAACAATACCAATAAAACACAAAATACAAGAGTTCTCAAATTCATAAAACACAAAACTCATAACAAACTCATAAAACTAAAACAAATAAATTCATATGGAACCAAGACCAACTGAACTTATTTTTGTCCATGTAAACTTATTCTCCCCTTTTTTGTCATACATCAAAAAGGTTATGAAAAACATGTCTATTCAATAATACAAACATTAAGTTCACCACAAATGAAGGAAAATCTAGCAAAATCAAGTGGTTAGTGAAAATATCGGCTAGTTGTAAATCCGTGAAACATAATCAATATCTATATCTCCTTTCTCAAAATGATCTCTAAGAAAGTGATATCTAATCTCAATGTGCATGGTCTTACTATGTGATTTGCATTCTTAGTCATGTGTATAGTACTAGTATTATCACAAAATATATTATATGATCAAAATGCAAATCAAAATCAAGGAGAGTATGTTTCATCCAAAGGACTTGTGCACAACAAGCCCTCGCGGCGACATACTCCGCCTCGGCGGTTGAGAGTGCTACGGAATTTTGTTTCCTAGAGGACCATGAAACAAGACAACTACCAAGAATTGACATGTCCCACTAGTACTCTTTCTATCTACTCTACAACCCGCATAGTCGGCAATCCGAATAACTCGTCATTGAGAAATCTCCGGTTTTCGGATACCATAGACCCATCCCAATAGTGCCCTTAATATAACGAATAATGCGTTTTACCGCAATAAGATGGGACTCTTTAGGACACGATTGAAATCTAGCACAAAGACACACACTAAACATGATATCCGGCCTACTTGCCGTTAAATATAAAAGACTTCCTATCATGCTTCTATATAATTTAATATCAACATTTTTACCTTGGTCATCTTTATCAAGCTTGGTTTGTAGTTGCCATGGGAGTGTTGCAAGTCTTTGAGTCTTCAAGTCCAAACCTCTTTACGAGTTCCTTTGCGTATTTGGATTGACATATGAAGTTCCCATCTTGCAATTGCTTGATTTGGAGTCCAAGAAAGAAATTAAGCTCACCCATTGAAGACATTTCAAATTCAAGTTGCATGACCTTTTCAAATCCTTGCACAAAAGCTCATTAGTAGAACCAAAAATTATATCATCAACATAAATTTGCACAATTAAAATGTCATTATCAACATGCTTAGTGAATAGTGTTGTATCTACTTTGCCTTAATAAAATCATTTGAAATGAGAAAACTAGAAAAGCCTTTCATACCAAGCTCTTGGAGCTTGTTTCAATCCATACAAAGCTTTATCAAGTTTAAAAACAAAATCGGGATGAACATGATCAATAAAACCGGGAGGTTGAGAAACAAAACTTCTTCATTAATAAAACCATTCAAAAATGCACTTTTCACATCCATTTGAAAAAGTTTAAAATTTTTGAAAGATGCAAAAGCTAGTGTCATCCATATGGCTTCAAGCCGTGCTACGGGTGCAAAGGTCTCCTCAAAGTCAATTCCCTCAACTTGAGTGTAACCTTGGGCCACTAACCTAGCTTTATTCCTAATGACATTTCCGGACTCATCCATCTTGTTTCTAAAGATCCACTTAGTACCATTATTGGTCTATCGTGGGGTTTAGGAACAAGGTGCCAAACTTGGTTGCGCTCAATTGATTGAGTTCCTCTTGCATGGCAAACAACCAATATGGGTCCGTCTCGGCTTCGAGAATGCCTTTGGGTTCAAAATGAGAAATGAAAGCAAAGTTACCACATAGGTCATGGAGTTTGGAGCGAGTTGTTACTCCTTTAGATGCATCACCTAAGATGAGCATCTTAGGATGATTTGTAGCGTATCTCCAAGCTTTAGGAAGCGGTTGAGAGCTTTCCTCTTTATCCTCTTGAACTTCACCAATTGAATCTAGCTTTTCTTCTTGAGCGGGTGAGTCCTTCAAGGATAGTCTCTTCATGTCTTCACCTAATGGGTCAATCTCTACAACATTCTCAACAACCACATTAGATTCTTCAAATTTAACATGCATGGATTCTTCAATGGTACGAGAAGATCTAATGAATACTCTATAAGCTTTACTAGTTGTAGAATATCCAACAAAAATTGCTTCATAAGCCTTAGCATCAAATTTACCCAAATTCTCTTTAGTATTCAAAACAAAGCACTTGCATCCAAAACTTTGAAATATGCAACATTTGGTTTTCTAGAATGATACATTTCAAAAGAAGTTTTGGAAGAATTTTTACACAAATAAATACGGTTAGATATATAGCATGCGGTGTTTACGGGCCTCGGCCCATAAATATTGAGGGAGGTCGTATTCACTTATCATTGTCCTAGCCATCTCTTGAAGTGTTCTATTTTTCCTTTCTACAACTCCATTTTGTTGTGGAGTTCTAGGACAAGACATTTCATGCTTAATTCCCTTTTCATCACAATAAGTCATGAAGAGTTGGTTCACAAACTCACCACCTCACCACCTCTATCACTTCTTATTTTCAAAATCGGAAAACCTTTTTCTTTTTCAACCCTTTTTCGAAAATCTTAATGTTGACTGAGATTTCCTACACACAAAAATAAGGAATTTTAGATTTAGAACAAGATGTGCAAGGTGCTCAATTCTAATCCGCGGTAGCAGTGGCTATGCGGGTCGTGATCCTCTGGGAGGGACTAGCGATGGAAGCTTTATCAATAAGTTATCTCTAAAGTTTTTATTATTTTAAAGTTAAGTTAGAAAGAAAGAAGATGGAGAAAAAGAAGTGATATTTACAATGAAAGTGAGGAAAAGAATTTGGAAAGATGGAGATGGTGGTCTAAACTAAAGAAAGAAAAGAAAGAAAATTAAACACATACATACCAACCTCTTCAGTCCTGCTTACCTTTGATCCTTTTGCGACGACTTACTTTGCTTTGGAAGGCGTACAAGTATGGCGTATAGGATCGTCCACCTTCGTGATCTACACTACAAAAATAAAAAACTAGCAAGCGACGGCTTATTCATCTCCATAGGCCATCAAGGGCTCTTCTTGGGCGAAGCAATCTCGAAGCGATCGGATCTCACGGTTTGCAAGTCATTAGAGAGAGAAACAATGAAACAGGAATAGAAGAATGAACAAGGATAAAAGAACATAAATAAAAAAGAATAAAAGAACACAAGAATAAACAAGAAATAAAGAACACAAACAAACCTCAAGTGGATTTCATTAACAATGAAAGAAAAGTAGGCTTACACCGCTGTCACCTCAGTACAAGCATGGACTCCTTCCTCCATGAAAGCTTCCTCCACTCTCAGTTACAAAAAGAAAAACAAAAATAAAATCTAACCTAAACTACAAGTTAGCCTAAGAAACCCTAGAATTTTCTCTGTATTTTTTTGTGTGCCCTTCTCTGTTGCTCTGCAGGGGTATTTATAGGAGCTGGAAGAAGTAGAGTCCCAGTACAACTCTGTCCTGCAACTTGTTATCATGTACCGAATATGTCTTATCTGCGGATTGAATTGAAAGTTTGATCAACATAAGAGTTGTAGGTCATCAAGTCTTCTTTCTGGAGCATCTTAAACCATCGGATTTGAATATCTGTAGCAAAAGTTATGATCTGAATAATAAAACATGTACAGTCTGAATCCGAATTTATCTTTAAACTCTTCTCCTTTTATTTTTAGGATTGTCTTGCAAGCAACTAGGGTTGAATAGAAGTCTATCCTTCCCTCTTCTTTGTATTTGCAACTTTGGCCCTTGTGTATTTGCATTTTTGACAATTGATATTTGCACTTTTGCACTTGGGCTTGAATATGGGCTTTTGGGCTTCTTTTGAGGCTTTATTCTTTTATTTTTATTTCTCAAGGCCTGCACACAATAAATAATAAAATATTAGTTAATTGTGCATGATTATATGAATAAATATGAAAATGTGATGGTAAATGTAATGATAAAAATGCACTTTTTCACTACCAATCACACCCCCACACTTATCTTTTGCTCGTCCTCGAGTAAAAATCAAAAAGAAAGAGGAAAAGAAAAGAAAAATTAATCTATCCTAACTCACTTCGTAGGAATCACGGTTGCACTTAGCATGTGCAACAAGCCGTTAAACCTCTAGGTTACCCTAGAGGACGAGTGTTGTCTCGTGAGGGTTTTCAGCGGATTGCACCCACAAAATCCATAAAAAGGAAAATATTTGAATTATATTTGAGAGACTAAGTAGTCTATAAGTTTTAGGATCCTCATTTTTATTCATTCTTCAAACTTAGTCTTTATAAAGTTAATTGTTTTCCATTTTAGGTAAGAATTAAAATTGAATTTCTAATATAGTCTTTTTCGTTACCAAAAGTCATACGCATCCTTGTAACTTGGATAGGAATTTCTTAACTTGGACTCTCATGCCTCTTTAATTTTTTTCTCTTCCTCTTTTTTTTTTTTTTTAATATGTATAACTCATCTAATTTTCTTTCGTGTAAGCATCAAGGTTTCTTGAGGCCCTCATACCTAACTAATTGACTCTTAGATGTGTTAATACATATCTCATATTCTTAGTTTTATTAGGCTTTCTAATCCACCCATGTAGCGAATTTAAAGTCGATGACTCTCAAACCGGTTGGCTTTAGGGCACCAGGTGAGAAAACACCCCGCGGACTCAAATTCGAGTGAACTAGGCCCAAAACTAAGGACTTTATTTTATTTACTCACCTTTAGGCATGAATACTTATGCTTCTTGAGGCACATGTATCAGCTTAATTGGTGAATTTTTTCTTTTTTTTTCTTTTTTATATATGAGGCACAAAGGTCTTCATCTTAGAATCCTAGATATGTATTAGGTATGCAAAATTCATTAGGTAAAAATCAAGACTAATTAGTTATTCAATTTCTTCTCCTATACCTAAAAATTCAACAATTTATTTATTTTGACCAAGTTTTTAGAAATCCTAATCATGATTTTCCTAATCCTTAAAACTAACTTAGATTTCTTTCAAAAAATAAGTCAAAATATTTCCTTTTTATAAAATTTTTTTTTTTTTTATTAGCAAATTTTTTGTTAGTTTTTACCTATGTTAGTTTGTTAGTAAAGCCCACCCCCACACTTATCTCATGCATTGTCCTCAATGTATGAATGAATGCATATATGCATGAAACAGAATAAGGGAAGGCGGAAGTTACCTTAGGGTGGTGGTTCCGGAGGTGGTCTAATTGGTCCACGAAATGCGGCCCAATTAAGATAACAGATAATTTGGTGGAACCCACCAGAAACTTTCCTTACATAACCCACTAAAATATATGTATAATCAATTTTTAGTATTTTCACCCCATCAAATTTCCAAATTTCATAATAAATTTCAGAGTTAATTGTCTCAACCTCCTTGTCCCAAAATGGAGTATGAAAAGATGGAATTATTGACTTGGACATTATAGGTACGGGAACGAATACCGACTCAAGGAAGATGCTCAAATCAAGTAAGGGCTCAGGAGTCGGGCTAGGTTCAAGAATTGAGTCCAAGTCAAGAAATTGAAACTCAAGTCCACAATCTTCTTCCCACAATGGAATGTGACCTAATATGGGTAATATCTCTTTACTTCCAATATTAAGGAATTCTAGCTCATCGCCATACAATTCTTCAAAACTAAGGTCAACATCTTCCGTCAGAATTGTACAATCAGTTTCAGAGTAAAGAGATTGTGAGAATCTAGGTCGCATATCTCATTGGGTTCAATGTAATAAAAAGAACTTGCCAATTTATCCATAGGATTTTCAAAATTGCACAATTGGTCAAGTTCAATATGATTATCTAAATGGGTGATTCAATTTCATTATGAATTAGAATAGGATCTAATGTTGACTCGGGAAAGTGAAATCAAGTGGAGACACTGGAGTCATTATTGGATTAGGAAATAAAATTGAATCATCGAGTGGAAGATCATGATCATATTCATGCTCAAGTTCTATTTCAGGAAAGGAGAAACTTGCCATATTATCAAGAATTGGAGTTTCGGCAAGTTTAAATGATGGCACTGAAATAGAATCTTGTTGTCCAAAGCAACTTGGTTCGTCGGCTCTAAGAGAGTGGTCAGCAAAAGCAGAAATGGCCGAACGGTGAGAACGTAATGATTGAACCATCAGATCTATGTCACGATCACGGGATCTAATCTAGCCTGAGTCATGGCTGCAAGCATCCTTTCATAGTCGATAGGTGCATCATGCTGTGACTGGACTTGAAAAGATGAAGTGTAATCGTGATGAAGTTGTGAGTCGGTGGACTCACGCATTATCATGTCTGCGATAGATGGTAATTGTTGCTTGGACTCATGCATACTTATCATTTCCCCGATAGATGGTAATCTATTCTGAATGGGGGGATCAGAGTATGAATCATTGAAAGAATGTGGACTAGATGGATATGAAGGACAATTTGGTTGAGAATTAAACTCGGGGAATCGAAACCCCATGAACTCTGTGACGAGTTGAAATTATGAAAATCATGGTCATAAGATGGGGGTATGGGTTATAATTATTCGGATAAGACCATTCCGGCACACTAGATTGGTCAAAGTTATGATATGCCGAGTTGGTAATATCCGAAAAATAGTTAGGTGTGTAATATGGATTAAGTTGAAAAAATTATTATTATATGCATATCACACCAACACAAACAAACAACAAACAAACAAACAAACAAAAGAAAAAAATTCTATCCTAAGTTAGGGTAGACCTATGACCTAGACGACTCCTAACTGGTTAGAACCGTCCACGGGAGGTGAGTGCAGACTTTGACCACAAGTTAATCAGCCAGGTCAGGGCAAGAGTGGTGGGAGGTTTTCCGTCAAAGACGTTCCTTAATTAAATAACCACCAATCTTCGGGCTTTCGCCCTCAATCCCTTTCCTAGACACTGATTGACAAGAGTCAACTTCCAGCACTGTTCTCCTTAGGATAATCTCCTATTGAGTCCGAGATGTCCCTAGGGCCAACGTCTACTAATTTTTTAAGTTAGGCTTGGGTTAGTGAGTGCTTGGATATGATTTTTGGGCTAAGGAAGGGTGATGAAATCCCCACCTTATCTTGTTAATGGTTATGCCCTTAAGATGAATTAGTGCAAGTGTACAAGATAAATAGATAAGATTCACTTAAAGCAGAAAATCAACCAAGAGATGAGTCCTATTCTACATGCAATGCGTACGTACCTTGCTCCAGCACTCTTCAGCAGTAAAAATAAAGTAATTGAAAGACACGTGCCTAATATGCAAACGTCTAATCAATTTTTATCTTTAACAACAAATAGTTTACTGTTGAATTAATTAGCAGTAAGCAGGTATATCACAGAACAAAATAAACAGAGCAGTAAACAGAATTTACAATTTGCAGCAACCTGCAGAAAACCAAATTAGTAGTGAACTACTATTGCCGCAGAATTGTGGCTTTTGCCGCAGATTTGCGGCAAATATGTAGGCCCTGGTGCTCTGCCTTCGAGGGCAGAGGCACTGGGTTGCTGTATGTCCTTGATGCTGCTCTGTTTCTGTTTCTTGTTCTCCAAACCTGCAAACAGAAAAAAATAAAGAATTAGTTAAAAATTAAATTTTG